>PVKS010031173.1:0-23702 GCA_004027875.1 Aplodontia rufa
GCAATTCTTGGTTTTTTAAACCAAAGATCTCTTCAATGAAAATTATCGAACATTGAAGAACGAAATCCAAGATGACCTAAGAAGATGGAAAGACATCCCTTGCTCTTGGATAGGCAGAATTAATACAATAAAAATGGCCATTCTACCAAAAGCTTTATATAGATTTAATGCTATCCCTATAAAGATACCTATGTCGTTCTTTAAAGACATAGAAAAAGCAATTCTCAAATTCATTTAGTTAGTTAATCTTGACAAGAATTGAATTTACAATGACTAATAACAGATGTTGGGAGACAAGAGGATGAAGTCTTCGAAGAAAAGGATGAAGTTACCCAAATGTTAATAGCATAGGGTTACTAGACTTTTAAATTACATCATTCAGCTTTAAAAAGCAATTCAGAAGTTGAGGCTGTAAACCAAACTACAATTGCTCTTTGAAGTACTATAAAACAAACAATCTTCCCATTTTAAAAGTAGGAATAACTATAGTCAACTTGGTCTTACACAAATTAAAGCACAATTATTTTGAACTTAATATGATAAAGTCTTTTCAAAGACTTAGAAAGAAGATGAGGGAAATGTATAAACCATTACCACAATAAAAATATGTTTGACCCCTAAATCTCTACCCAGAATTAGTTTTATTCTAGTTTCGTCTTTATGAGCGGTTGTAGCAGAACACACAATTCTCTTGAAATGAATATAGAGTACATAATATAACTTCAAAATTGCCTCTGTGCTTTACTGATGTAAGTAAAAGAAACAAATCAACATTTTCCTTAACAAAGCAAAGAAGTTATTGTACAAAGGCAAAAATTGCTTCAGCTTTGATTCTTTGCCAAATGAGGTAGTTAAAGCATAGAAACAAGTTGCTAATTTTTATTCATTTAACATAAACACTTATCTAAGAAGACATATGTCTTAGGAAAGGATATAATATTTCAAGTGTGGATCCAAAAGTGAAGATGTAGTCTAGCATTCCTAGTTTGAAATAAAAGCAATCTCAGAATGAATTTAACCTGGAAGTACCTATAAGTCCAGGACCTTTAAGAAGTTAAACTTAAGAACTACTGGACAGTATTAGCATGCCCTTCAGATCAGGCATTTCTCTGCTCCAAGCACAGCACCATCTAATCTAAACTCTTCCAATACATTGTATTCTAGCTATTTTTCCCATGTCTGTCAGTCTAGCACTTGCCATCACCTGTTTGAAAGACAAAAAATTAGAATGAGAAAATTTTGGAGTTGAAAATCTTAAAAAAATAATGGTGAATGAAGTCCTAGATAACTTAAAATATTGTTCATTTTCTTTGGTATCTTCCTAAATATTGGCTAGCATCAGTTAACATTACAAAATAAAACATGTAATTAAAAGCATGGTTTCACTGCTTACTTTCCACTTGTGGAATCTGAGGCTAAAGGATAATGATTGTTTGTTATATTTGAATAAAGCACTGCTAGAAAAAAAAACATAAGATATAGGACAGTGACTCTGAATATCCAGTTTTATTTCCACAAATTTATATTCTCACCAGAGAGGTTTAGTCATTTACTGCATGGTATGATCATTTAACTTTTATTTCATTTTTCCTCTTCCCTGCAGAGATGGACTGATGTAGATCTAGCAAAAGATAATTTCTTTCATTCTTTGTTCTTTGGATTACACCGATGAAAGTTAGCTCGATAATTTATCAAAGTAAAGGAAATATACTGTGAAACTGTAATGAAAAAAAGGAAGACTTTGATTGAATCTTTGGTTAAAATAGAATTGGCATTTTTTAATTCTGGCTGCCAAACTATAGAAGCTATCCATCTAATTTCATTGCTGTGTTAATTCATAACCTATAAGCTTGTGGGTAAGCTGTCTAACATATCTGCACCTCTCACTCTTAATGCTTTGTGATTGTTAAAATCTGTAATTATGTGAAAAACTACTAGTTCTCTTTTGTTTTAAGTAGATAGATCACAAAATAAAGTAATGTGGAATTGATTTGAAAGAGTCCAGAAAACAGGAAGCATATCACCTCAATTAAGAGTTCATATTCTCAATTAGATGAAATTAAAGTGTTCTCCCCATTCTAAAGTGTGTAATTTTGAGAAATTCAGCTAGTTTCTCTAAGTTCAGATTCTCCATTTGTAAACACCACTATCAACTTTATAGTTATAATCAAAATGTACCATTTATAAACCACTTAATGACTTGAATGTGGTAAACCTCAGTAAATTATACATAGGTAAAAAGTACATTCATCTAAATTTATCCTTATGACTAAATGGCTATTAAAAATATTATTTTAGAGTGTTTATACTACCAATCAATACTATTCTACTAAAATGTTTATTCTACTAAAAAGACAACTGCAAAGCTCAAGTAAAGATAGATATTAAAATATACATATATATACACATACAGAAAAAAATCATACTATGATATTACAACTTTCATAAACTCAGTTAAAATTGTTAATAAATACAATTTAATTTACCAGGTTAAAGCATTGTGAATCTAATCTTGACATTATTGTAGCTACTTTGCTCCATGCTATTCATACTCTGTGTTTATATGTCCCTAGATTACTACAAAATATAGAAATGTCTGTTAAACCACCCTAAATTACCCTCATTGTGGTTTTAAAAGCGTACCCTAATATTGCCTTAATCAGACTGTCTCAATTGCCACAGTAGCTCACTGTGTAGCTGAGATAAAAGGAATTTCACTCAATTGCCTCAAGGTTTACTTCATTTGGGAACTATGCATATCTAGGTCACTGATAATTTTCTAGAAATGGTTTCTGCAAATTTGTAGGTTCATAGAGGCACCATTCCTACCAATTACTTGATGTTGATTTCTCTAAATATAATTTAAATAAGTAGCTGCTCTACTCAATGAGCAGTTTTATAAAGAAATATCTATTAATGCAGATCTGTATATGAGTTTAGTGTTACTATAAAGTTTTAAATTTTTCCCTAGAGAATAGATGCAACAAACCTTAAAAGTAAACCAAATAAACAAATCCTTCCAATACCAGTGTTTCACATAATAAAATTAGAGAACCATAATATTTTATTGTTTTAAAAAATATTTAAAAAATTGTTTTAGAATAGTTTCTAAATAATAATAATTTATACATAGTATGGTCTTTTCCTGTTTGCATAGTAGTGGTTTCCAAATCTGGATTTGAGAAAGTGCTTGACTAACCTATAATCACTAAAGTGTAAATTAAAATAAGAATTCAGCACCAACATTTGAAAAGAGTAGATGTTCTTGAAAGTGTTTTGATATAGGAACATTCAATCCTGTTGTTTCTGAACTTCCTGTCATGGGCTTGATTTTCAAGTATCTAGGTATTGACATATAGCACTTGGCACAGAAGAAATACCAGGTCTAACAAATTTAAATTTTAACACCAAAAATAGTAGAGAGAAGGCAGGTGGAAAGTCTTCAGTCGATGTATGCAGACTATTTCAAATGCACTAAGAAAATGTCAGAACTTGTTTGTAGAAAAACATTTCACTCTTTATTTTCAGATTTCATGTTCTATTCAAATTCTCAGTGACACATTATTCTTACCCAGGTAAGAATATCTGTGTGGCATCATTTTATGGCTACACATTGTGCAACAATTTCTAAGACTCCATTAAGGACAAACTTTAGACCATATTCAGTGTCATTAAAGTACATGTTTCCATACCATAATTTCTTTAAAGATCACCAGTCCTAGCAAATATAACTTGTTTTGGTCTGATATAATTTGGTGTCTTTTTTTATGGGGGAGTGAACTTGAAAATTACGGATAAAATCCAATTTGTAAAAAGTTCTCATCATGAATTCTTGCTAAGAAAATGTATTTCTCTTGTTTACTTAAATAAAATCCATCTATGCAATTGCAGAAAATGGAAATTTTAGCAGTCACCACCCAGTAACCTTGTCATTGGCTCAGCTTATTATTATTGACTTACCCTAAAATGCTAAGTGGGAACTTGACTTCTCTGGCTGAGACAAAAATTCAATATGGTAGAACCACTCAGATGCCATAGGCAATGCCAGTGCTAATGAATGCAAGGGAGATTATAACCTTCTCTACCACAAAATACGTAAAATCTATGTCCATGTTATTAAGAAGTTCTCATATTTCAGAAGCAGAGAACTTAGAATTCTGCAGATGATCTCTCTGTGTCTTTGTATGTTGGTCTGCTTTATGTATTCTCAATATCAGGAATGACGTTAACATTTTAAGGTGAGTAAATGGACCCTGAATATATATACAAATATTCTGCAAAGTAGAAAGGGAGGCAGATAAGGACTCCTTCTGATACCTACCCATCTCTTTCCAGTGACCTCTACTGACACATGTCTATCTCTTTGTGGTGATACCCACTGTCCCAGTCACTGCCTATTTCCTCTCTGAACTTTCTTTTACCTTACCTTAGCCATCTGCATAAATTGTACCTCCAAGCTCCTCCGATCAGAGCAAAGGACAACATTGTGTCAGGTTGAAAATAAAACCCCTAGTTCTCCTCTTTCTGCACTCATTTTCTTTTCACCCTTCAGCCGAAGTAAAATTCAGCCTTGCTCAACCACATCCTACCACATATTTATTTAATCAGAGGTCTGGTATTTCTGACAATATGGTGCCTAACATGGAGCTCCGTAAATCTCTTGGAGGGGACTGTTGTGAGTCTCCCTCTCCCAAGGGGAGACACATCCCACTATGTGTTTATGGTGGCCTTGAGGGTGGAGAGCAACAGCCATTCCCAAGGCTAGCCCAAGGAACTCCAGGTTGAAGTTGGATGAGCTATGCAGGGAGGAGTCCAAGCCATGACTACTGATATCAAATAATCTTGTACATAAGCAAAGGGCAGGAAAAGCTTTTTCTTAAACTCGAGGGAGGAAAAAAAAATTATACTGCCTTGGTGATCAAGGCATCCCATGGGGTTTGATTTCAGTGGGTCTAAGGTGTGTCTGGGACACGGGGTGAGTGCACAAACTCCAAATTTGCAGAGCCAACAACCCGGGAGGGTATCATCCAGAAACAGGAGCAGTGGCTCAGGATAATTAAGAGGTTGTAATAGAACTCCAGTAAAGGAAAGTAATTAGGCTATTTTTCTTGGACTCAGAAACCCAGAATCATACCCAGGAGAAAATGGGATGAGAAAAAAAATTATGTTGTAGAGAAACAGTATACTGACAGGGGAAAAGACACAGAAATCCCCTTACACAGGCCTTTGGGCTACATGTTAAAATATCAAGATGATAATCCTAAGTTGAAAATGAAATAAAAATAAAAAATGATAAGATATTTTTGCTTTACTTCCACTCAAGAAACCATCCTAAGTCCATCAGTATAGTGGCCAAGGTTTGTGGAAAAGAAGATTGGATATGACAGTTATTAATAGAACATATAATTGATAAAGACCCTAACAATAGAGAACAAATAGAATATACCCTCTGTTGGAGAAAGGGACCCAAAGTCCTCTTTCCTCTTAATATTAGCAAAAACAATGAGACAGAAAAAGAAAAATTAAAAGTATGGGACCCACCATTTCTTATCTTCCCCCACCATCCATTTCTAATCCAACTGAAGGGATAAACCCATCTCCCACCCCCAGGACTGTTCCAATGAAGGGCGAGAAGGACCCAGAGCAGACTGCAGCAGCTTCTGTCCCTACTCCCACTCCATGTCCTCCACTACCTAGATTAGAAACGGAATTACAACAATGCAAACAGGATATTCAAAACTTCCCTTTTCCACAGAGAGAAAAAATATCTGATTCTCTTTCTTCCCCCTCCACATTTTATCATTTATGTGAGGTTCCTCTAGGAGAAGGGGCCATTGGATTTGTAAACTCCTCTCTCACTAGCTCAGAGGTAAGATACTTAAAGCGGGAATTAAAACTTTTGTTAGAGGACCCACATGGAGTAGCCCAAACAATTAGACCAATTTCTCAGCCCTCAACTCTACATGGTCTGAACTCAAGTCTATTTTAAGCATTTTGTTCTTCTAAAGGAGAACATGAATATCTAGCTGGATCTGGAGTTGCGTTGGTTGAGATAAAATATCCAATTGAAGAACCATACTGGAATAATAACAGTAATAACACAGGGGACATATGAGAAAGCTCAGAGACTTAATTATAAAAGGGATAAAAGAGGCAGTGTCCCGGTCCCAGAATTTAGTCCAAGCTTTAAAGTACATCAAGGGACAGATGAAGAACCAACAGAATTTTTAAGTAGAATAGAGGAACAAATGAGGAAGTATTCTGAATTCAACATTAATGACCCCTTAGGGCAAGAAATAATAAAAGTACACATTGTAACTAATAGCTGGCCTGATATAGCTAGAAAATTACAAAAACAAGAAGATTGGAAAGATAAACATCTGGAAGAATTATTGACAGAAGCTCAAAAAATATATGTAAGGAGAAATGAACAGAAATGGACAATATACCAAATGTGACTTTCCACCATGGAACCAGGAATCCTGTGAAACTTTAGCCTTAGAAATAGGGAACAAAAAGGGTCTCAACTAAGATACTCTAGAGTGCCACAAGCCAAGGAAGCACAGAAGGGAGGAAAAAGGAATAAATACTATAGTATGGGAAAGAAGGACATTTCAAGAGAAAATGTCCTGGATGGGAAAGAGAAAAGAAGATGGCATCCCTTATGTCCTTTGATGAGGAGTTGGAAGGTCAGGGACTCTTTTATATAAAGACCCCTTGACAAATTTGAAGGTGGGACCCAAAAGGGTAAAAATGATGTTTTTAATTTTCTTTGGGGCAGTTCACTCCTCTTTAATATATCAACTCACACAAACACAACTATCTGATAAATAGCTGCTAGTGTCAGTATCAAAGGGGGAAGATATTTAAAGTCTGCATTTTTTAAGAAAACTCAAGTGAAATACCAAGACAGGCATACCCAAGTTGAATTCCTCTTTGTGCATGCATCAAGTATCAAACTTTTAGGTGCAGACTTAATGTATGAACTTGAGATAAGATTAAAAATCAATGATAAGGAAATTCATATTTCCCTTAACCTTCTAACTGCTAAAGAAGAAGAAAAGATTCATCCCCAAGTTTGGACAAAAGAGAGAAATTGAGGAAATCTACAGGTGACACCAATACAGGTTGAACTAAAAACCAAGGGAAAAACCATAAGGAGGAAATAGTACCCAATCCCTCTTGAAGGAGGAGTGGCAACCTATAATAGAGGGGTTAAAGATGGCTTTCTGGAACCCCATATGTCTCCTCGTAGTTCCCCAGTCTTATATGTAATAAAATCAGATGGATCTTATAGACTTGTCCAAGACTTAAGAGCAATAAATCAAATTACTCAGGATAAATATCCTGTAGTCCCCAATTCCTATACTCTTCTTAGCAAAAATACCACATAATCACTGGTGCTTTAGTGTTATAGATTTAAAGGATGCTTTATGAGCATACACCCTAGCTGAAGATAGCAGAGATTTGTTTGCCTTTGAATGGAAAGATCCCCAAACTGGGAGGAAACAATGTTGATCGATTTACAGAATCACCCCAGTTATTTGGGCAAATTCTGGAACAGGTATTGGAGAGATTTAAGAACCCACCACGAACAACTTCTCCAATATCTAGATGACTTATTAATCTCTGGAGATGAGAAGGAAAGTGTAACTGAGACAACTTTGCTGTACTTAACTTTTTTGGACAGGAAGGATTAAAATTTTCAAGAACTAAATTACAGTTTGTGGAACAAGAGGTCAAATATCTGGGACATTTGATCAGTGAGGGGAAATGAAGATTAAACCCATAACTAATCTCAGTAATAATTGATGTGGCAGTACTTCATGCTATGAGGTAATTTAGAAGATTCTTAGGACTGATGGGATACTGTAGACTCTTACACCCTTAAGATTGAAAGACTATATCTTAAACTCTTAGATGGAGAGCCTGACCCAATCCTTCCTTTGAAAACCTGAGGAACTTCAATCACTAGACATTCTTAAGCATATTCTTACCACAGCTCCTTTGTTAGCTTTACCTTCACTTGAGAAATAATTCTATTTGTTTGTTAATGTATACAAGGGGATCATCTTTGGAGGATTTAACCTTGGACAATGAAGGGCAAAAAAACCAATAGCCTCTTTGTCTAAATTCCTAGACCCAGTCTTCAGAGGACGACCTGGATGTATACAATCAATGGCTGCCACCCCCCTTTCGGTAGAAGAAAGTTGAAAATTAACCTTTGGAGGAGCTGAATAGTGAGCACACTTCATCAGGTCAGAACCAGTCTCCACCAGAAGGTGGAGAGATAGTCAACTGACTCCAGAATTCTAAAGTATGAGGCCATTCTCCCGGAAAGGGATGATTTAACACTCTACTGAAAATTGTTTAAATACAACTGACTTCTTCACTGGGGAAAAAATACTCTGACTTCACTACTGCATGAATTTAATAGAATACCAAACCACGGTCAGGCCAAACCTTAGAGAAATCACCTTCTCAACAGACCTTAATATCTTTATAGATGGATCTTCCTGAGTTATTCAAGGGAAAAAATAAAATGGGTATTCTGTAATAGGTGAGATACAATAAAAAATACTAGAATCAGGAAGGCTACCCAATGGGTGGTCTGCCCATACTTGTAGCTATTTGCTCTTAACCAAGCCCTAAAATTTCTAAAAAGAAAAAAGGGAATCAGGCTAGCACCCACAGACCTCTGGGAAACTAAATCTAAAAAAACTTTAATAACGTTCATGATGATAATGGAATTTGTGTCTTGTAAGTTGATTATTAATGTAGCTCAGACCATCTCTCCTCTGATTGCTAAATCTAATGTTTACCAAGTTTCGCCCCTCTTTCTGCAAGCATTTTCTTTTCGCCGAAGTAAAAGTTTGCCTTGTTCAACCACATCTGACCACGTGTTTGTTTTATCCAATATTTCTGGTATTCTGGGACAGATTACTCATGTTTAATTGTTTCTTTCTAGTATATACATGTGTTATACAACAGAAATGAGGAGTGAATACTCGGGTATTTTCAACAGCTAGCTAGGGGGCATAAAAGATGATTTGTGTGTAAAAAATGCACAGTGGCTGTTTTCAAAGTTTCTTCTTCTTTCTTTGTCCTCTCTTTTTATTTTTGTTTAATTTAATTAGAAAAGGCCAATATCTGAAAGAGTTGCCAAGGGAGACTGCTTTGTTGATAAAATAGAGTGGGAAAGTAGTCTGAGAATGAGGAATGACCACATTCTGCCTGTGTTATTGGGCAGAAAACAATATTTTTTTTAACAGCTTAGGTAGAAGTAACATAAGTACCATTAACAATTTAGCTTCTCCAGGAGTAAGAAACACTCATTATTTTAACAAGTTTTCTGAGCCAAGAAGTACTCAAGAGCATTATGAGCAGGACGATAAGTGATGTTTTTTAATATGTAAGAGTACACTCTCCCGGATACTGGCCAGCTCTGCCACCTGGGCAGAGTAGAGAGACACAAGAAAATTCCATGACTATGAAACACACTACAGAATAGAGACCAAATTTGTTCACTTTATTAACTACCAATCTTTTTCCTTTCTTCTCTATTATGTTTAGGTTCAACGAACCAACTTCTGAATATGTTAATTTAATTTATATAAATGTAGTCTCATAGAAATATATTTAACTAATAATATTATTTAAAGATCCAAATCATCATTAATGGTAGCAAGCATATCCAAAGACAAATGTACCATGTAAAAGTGAAGATAGTTCAGAAGATTGTGCTATATAGTTGATATTTGCAGAGAGACTAGATTCCAAGTATTCTAACAACATACACTCAAAGATGGTCATTAGGTGACTTGATGCATGTTAGCCTGATAATGATTATGATATATATATATATATATATATATATATATATATACATCTCATATCTTATATTAAATAAATACAACTTTTATTTGTCAATCATGTGCAAGTAAATAAAGCTGAGGTGGGGCAGGCATATATCCAAAGTCCATAATAGACCTGTGAAATTATTATTTTGAGAAGTTCCAAGAAAATATAAATGCATAGATTAATTAGTGGACATTCTATCTCTGTTTCTTTTTTTTTAATTATAATTTTCTCAGAAAGGTCTGTTTTTTTTGTTTTGTTTTGTTTTGTTTTGTTTTTGTACTGAGTGTTGAACCCAGGGTGCTTAAGCACCGAAGCACATCCCCAGACATTTTTTTATTTTTTAATTTATTTTTTAAGAGAGAGGGACAGTGAGAGAGTGAGAGAAAGAGAATCAGCTTTATTTAATTTCTCATATGGCCTTCCTTGCTCTGAGACTTCCTTGTATATGTGGTGCTGGGGCTTGAACTTGAGTACTCGCGTATGCCAGGCAAGCGCCATAACCACTAAGCCACTACTCCAGGCCCCCACTTTTTTAATTTTGAGCAAAGTATGGCTAAATTGTTTATGGCCTCACGAAATTGCTTAAGTTGGTCTAGAATTTGCAGTCCTCCTGCCTCAGTCTCCTGAGTCTCTGGGTTATAAGCATGTAATCTGGTTAAAGAAGTTTTTAAAATATAACCATAGTTAGTAGTTTAACTCAGGTTAACAATATCACATGGTATTAATCTGAATTCCTAAATGTCTGACTTATTATTTAACATTTAATTTTACACATTAATATTTAATAATTATATAACAATAATATTTACGATTATTTAATAAAATATTACCACATTATCTTAATATCAGTACTTCATTTCTACAAGTAGGGGCTGGACTTGGCACTTGCATGTATATGGCAGTGATTCAGGAGTCTGAGGCAAGACAATAGAAAGTTCAAAGCCAGCCTCAGCAACTTAGTGAGACCCTAAAGCAATTTAGCAAGAACCTGTCTCAAAATGAAAAAGAAAAATTGGTTGGGAATGTGACTCATTACTTAAGCATCCCTAGTTCCAAAACAGCAACAACAAAAAACCCCAAATACAAATAGGCTTTTTCTGATTTATTTACATGTAGCAATATAGTACCTTGACATAAATTAAATTATGTCAAAGTATAAAATGTGTATGATATCCACCTTCTTCTCAAATGAATCTTTCCAGTACCTTAAAAAAAGATTTCCTTCCACCATGCTACCTTTCTACCATCCACTCTGCAACTAGTTTGTGGGAAGCACGTAGTCCTTATCTAGATTTAACATTTAACTTAATCACTATCTATAGCCATGAACAGGTTTCATGATCTCATTATCATGTTGAGTCTTTTATTTTACAGGATTCTGGAGAATTTAAAGGAAAAAAGTACCAATAATAAATACATGACCAGTTTTGTAGCTACTGATGTTGTAATCAAATTAATTCCTAAGATGAACACATTTTTATGTTTCAAATGAGGGGTAAACCATGATTTGACATCTCACCAATGAGAAATAAAATACTTAGGGGTTTTTAATTCAATAATTTATGGAAGAAAAAATAAAAATGCAACATCACAAGGTAAAACTATTAAAGTAAATAATTAAAGGCAGTATTTTTTGTTTAATTCAATAATCATATAATGGCAACACCTACCTTTATGATATGTTTCAAGAAATATAGAATAAGAAAATTCTAAAAGCTTATCTGTTAATTATAGAGTTGGTAAACAAAAAACTTTTTTTTTAAAGAGAGAAGGACAGTGAGAGAGAGAGAGAGAAAGAGAATCAATTTTTACTGAGTTTTTCACATGGCTTTCATTGGTCTGACACTTAGTTTTGTATGTGGGTTCTGGGATTTGAACCTGTGTACCCACACATGCCAGGCAAGTGCCGTAACCGCCCAGCCACCACTCAAGCCCAGTGAATGAAAAACTTGAACATTGAATCTGTAATTGTGCAACAAAAATAGAATTTCCATCTGGAACAAAAGGCAAGATCAGAAAAGAGTTTAAAGGTTAAAGTTAAGAAGCACATGATGTGGAGTTTGGTTCAGAAAATACATGCTGTGCGTAGTCACGAAGATCAGAAAGTATATTTGTTGCAACCACCTGAGAGAGTCACTAGATTGAGAAGGGATTAATCTGACTTTGAAGAGTGGTGGGCTTAGGAAAAGCAAAAAAGGTCATCACCACAATAACATACAAACAGAAACCCAAGAGAAATACAGAGATGAGAAAATGCATATTGCTTATTGGGTGACAGAAAGAATAAACTACTGTATAAGAGAAAACAGGGTTTCATCAGTGGTGCAGGGAGGTAATATTGGACCACTGTGAAGTTTGCATCCTCTATGAATATGAGTTTGGAGTTTATGTAACAGTGAATGTGAAAAATGTGAACGTTTTTGAGTTCTTGAGAAAAAACATTTCTATTTCTCTATTGTATGCTAGTTGGAGTCAAGTATGTTCTAAACATATTTCACTCCATTTATTACATTGGATAATGTGTGAACTCATTTTTTTCCTTAGAATCTTTGTATAGTTATAAAGATGCAGGAAATCATAAAGATCTCTGCATTCTCATTAGATCACTCTCCACTTAGTAGCGTCCTGTCTCAGGACAGTTGGACAACAGCAGTGGCCCATTTGTAATCCTTCCCGGTTAAAATAGTGACCTCTGGAAATGATCTAAAACTGTATCATGTTCACCACCCTTCTTAGGGACTGTCCTGTTACGCTGAAATCAGAGCAAATTATTTATTTCTATAGGTCTTGAAATAGTTTTATTAAAGTCTATGGAAGTATGCATTGACTCATTTGACTTAGTATCATAAAGATTAATTACGCTAACTCCATGATTTCCCCCAGCAATATAGGTATTGATGAATGGTTTGTGATACTGGAAGGAAATTATTCTTGAACTGTCACATACCATCATCTCTAAAGTTATTACACACTAATTGGAACCCAACCTCCCTTGTTATTGTGTTAACTGAAGATCAATGTGTTAATCACTAAATAACACAAGAGCACGGCAGGGATATTACAGATTATGTTTGCCCTATCTTAGCCACATGTGGCTGATGTCTTAAAGCCCAGCAGGACTTCTGCATTTAAAGTAAAGGTTAATGCAGAAGCCTTCTTCAGTTGGCAGGGGGACTGCCAGCAGGAGAGGCGAATGGCAAGTGTCATATGCCACCAGTGCAAGTGGCTTAGGAGAAGCAGCAGTGTCCCCTGTAGTTCGCTTTTGAATATTTCCTCCCGTGAGATATTTCTGTACAGCTGGTTCAGGGACTCATAAGTCTCTCCATTTCTTCTAAATGTCATGAAGGAAGCATATTTTTAATGCCAAATTTGGAAAGGGGGAAAATTCTTATTTCTGTTTACACTAATAGCCAGCATATCTTTTCTTGGAAAAATTGAAATCAGCCAAAATTCCCAGATCATTTTAAAAATGTGAAAGTTATAACTAGAAAGCAAATTTCCTAATGAGTTATCCATGTAAATGACACATAAAAGTATTATTGTCATTCATGTAAATATTTTATATACCTCAATTTCATTTGTTCTTTGATGTGTATATTATTTCAAGCTAAAAGCGCTAAGGCTCTTATCTTGACATTAAGTTTACCATTATTATCAAATCATGAAGTAAAATGTATTATCAACTTATTCTTCATATGTATGCATAAAATAAAGCATAGAAGTTCTATGTGCTACCAACGTATTCCTGATCTGTGAGAAACTGAAGCACAGAAACATTTGTTCAATGCATATTTAACATGTAGTAAATTTATTAAACACAATTTATTTCACTAAAAATTGTGACTTGACTATGTAACCCATCAAAGTCATCTGCTGCTTCCTCTTTTATTCTTATAAAACAGCCCTGGCCTTTCAGTGTGGTCTTTGTTAAACTGTTTTAAAGTTTGGGGATTCCAAGATGGTGACCTGTAGGGAGGCTTCTCCTGGTCTGGCTCCAAGACAGAACAATAAAACTCCAGGTCAGCCACCTTGCTGCGAGGTGAGTGTAGGTAGAAAACCTCCCAATAGCAGAGCCCTGGTCAGTGGGAGATTTTTGGAGGATAGAGATTTGGGTGTGCAAAGTGGAAAAGAGGGATTCTATTCTTCCCAACTGGGTCTCATCGGCGGAGACGGCATTGCTTCCAATTGGCACTGGAGTGGGGGAGAATTTGAAGATAAAGTGGGTTTGAGTCTGCCATAAAGAGGCCAAGTTCAACAAAAAAACCATGCATTGGGCCTAACCCAGGACATCCCTGCTACACCTCCACTGCATGAGGTGGGTACGGTGTCTCTCAGATGCCTGCACAAAGGAAGGACAGTAGTCATTTTGAACAGACTATCTGGCAGAAGTGATTCAGGAGGTTAGAGTGGGCTACTCCATGATCCTGCCAGGAGCCTGCTGAAGTTGAGAGGTTGAACCCAGAAGATCAGGCAGAGGACAGGCCCAGACCTGAGAGAACTCCTGTAAAAAGCTAAGGCAGAACAAGAGCTCACAAGAGAACATTGAGTCTGAACCCAGAAAATCTGTAGGGACTGTGTATGTGACCAGCAGATAGAGCATTGCTATGCTTTAGCCCTCCTGCGCTTAGAAACCCAGAAGTCTAGTGAGGTTCAGATCCCCATCAGAGGCAAAGTCCAAGCCCTTAGGGCATTCAGGGCACTCCTTAACTCCAACTCTTTGGAGAAGTCTCCATCTAGCAAAGCCCGAGAGACCTAGCTAGACACAACTGTTCCCATCCAATCTTCCAGGCTTAGAATCCTACATAAAAACACACTGTGAGATCACTTCATTCCAAACTGAGGGACCCTTCCTTCCAAAAAACTCAGACAGACAGTGAGCATCTGCTTCCAATGAGTAATGAGACAACCTCAGTGGACATTCTTGCAATTTTTCACTAATAATTTTTTTCTATTTTTGATGTGCATTTGTTTGACATCTGGATAAGTTCATTGATTCATGGACATATAAACGTACTAGCTGGGTTTTTTATTTTACTTTTATTTTTTTCATTCTCTTTTTTCTCCTTTCTCTTTTTTCTCTATTTTCCCCCCTTTCCTTTTTTTTTTTATACTTCTTTCATTCCTGAGCATTTTCTTCAATGTAAATGTTTATCCCTGCCCTGCCTGCTGAGGGTTAAGCTTTTGATTAGAGTATTTAGCTTTTGAATTATATTGGGCCACACTTACAAGGTTCTCCTTTACTTCCTTCTACCTTTTGTTCTAGTATCAGCCAAACTCTGTTAATATCTTTTTCACCCTTCCTCTACTTTGGTATCTCTGTCCCTTCCTCCCTCTATTTTTCTTTTTATATATATTATATATACATATATGCATATATGTATATATATATATTTTACCAGCAAATCCTATACCACCTCTAATTTGCACTCACACTCTGATATTACAACCTCCACTCTAACTTCCTTGTACATTTTCTTCTCTCTCAGGAATCTGCAAGCTTACGACCTCTTAGCTCTAATTAATTTATACAGTTCAACTCCCAACATTAATGCAATGTAATCATTACTGTTGTGAATACCAAACTGAATAACTATTGTATATTTTGAAGCCTGACATGGGCAATGGTTTAATGTTGTCCTGAAAGCAATTGCTACCCCTACCATTCATCTCATAGGCAGAATTTAAAACTGTAATAGATATGCTAGATACTAAATAACCAATTTAATGGTATTTATTGTAAGCATTGCTTGCTCATATGGATCATTTTTCATTAGATCATGAGAAGCTGGAAATCTTAAGGGACTCTAGCAGTTCCCAGGTTAGGTATTCAACTGTTGAATTTAACTTACACAACATTACCCCAATCTGAGTAAGGAGGAGAGTAAAACCCCCAATATAACAGCAAAGATCCAAAGAGGAACAACTAGAAAGTGTTCTCAGACCCCATCCCTTGGGACCCACCCACACATCAAATGTGATGAAAAACCTCAAAACAAATAAGATAACAGCTCACAATAGCTCACACACAAAGTAAGAAGAGAAAGAATCAGCTTCAATTTAAGGTTCAAGAAAAGACAGCCTTTTCAACAAATGATGCTGGAGAAAACTCTACGTCCATATGCAAAAAAAAAAAAAAAAAGTGAAATTGAATCCATATCTTTCACCATGCACAAACTCAAATCTAAAGGTATCAAAGACCTAGGAATTTAACTAGATACCTTACAATTATTAGAAGAGAAAATAGGGTACACTCCACCATATAGGAGGTGGCACCAGCTTCCTTAACAAGACCACCGTAGTGCAAGAAATGCTACCAAAAATCAAAAAGTGGGATGCTATTAAACTAAAAGTTTTCTGCACAACTAAGGAATCAATTAAGAATGTGAAGAGAGAGCCTATGCAATGGGAGAAAATCATGGCCAGCTATGCCTCTGACAGAGGCCTAATATCCAGGATGTACAAAGAATTTAAAATGCTTAATACCAAAATCACAAATAATTCAATCAATAAATGGGCAAAAGAGCCAAACAGAAACTTCTCAACAGAAGAAATGCAAAAAGCCAATGAACATATGAAAAAAAATTCAACATCTCTAGAAATCAGGGAAATGCAAATCAAGACTTCATTGAGATTTCACCTCACTCCAGTCAGAATGGCAATGGTCAAGAATTCAAGCAACAACAAATGCTGGAGAGGGTGTGGGGGGAAAGGAACTCTCACATATTATTGGTGGGCCTTCAAACTAGCACAATTATTTTGGAAAGCAGTATGGAGGCTCCTCAAAAAATTAGGGATGAAACCATCATATAACCCAGCTATCCCACTCCTGGGTTTTTTCCCACAAGATATAAAGTTGTTATAATACAATGAAACAGCTACATCAATGTTCACCAGTTCACAATAGCTACATTATGGAATCACCCCTGAAACCTGTCATTGGATGAATGAATCAAAAAACTTTGGTACACCATGGTATTTTACTAGGCTATTTTTTAAAAAATTAATTTTGGCCATTGCTGGTAAATGGATGGAAATGGAGAAAATCGTGCTGAGTGAAATTAGCCAAACCAGAAACTCAAGGACCAAATGTTTTCTCTCATATGTGGAAACTGGAATATAATATAGAACAAAGTGAGAGAACAGTAAGTTTAGACAACAGACTTGACAAGCATGGATTATCAGCTGAACTGGGGGCAACCTGGCAGACTAGGGATGGGGGTGGATAGAGAGGGGATATATGATGTGTACACATATGAAAGTGTAATAGCAAACTCCTTCAATATGTAAAACCGTACTGAAAAATAAAATCTTGTTAAAAACATAAATAAAGCCTCCCAAGAGTGACATAGTTGTATTTTACAAATGCAGCATTATTAGAATTTGTTTTTTCTCTTTGAGAAAATAGTTTATGGGACTAGACTAAGAGGGGAGAAATGGGGTTTAATTAAATGTAACCTTTACATGTTTGCATTATTAAACTACTATTAAGAGTGCTAAAAATGGGGCTAGAGCAGTGGCTCAGCAGTTAAAGCACTTGCCTGGCATGGGCAGGGATCAGGGTTTGAGTCCCAGCACCACAAGCACAATGAGGTGTTGGAGTGACAAAAGCCACATTAAAAACTAAAGAAAACTGATTCTCTCTTTCTCTCTCTCTCTGTCTCTCTGTCTCTTCCTCTCTCTCTTGGGGAAAAATAATTTATCCTTTAAAAAAGAAAGAAAGAAAGAAAGAATGCTAAGAATACATATGGTTTAAAAAAGATCATAACAGGGCTGGAGCGGTGGCTCAGCGGTTTCGGCGTTTGCCTGGCAAGCACGAGGACCTGGGTTCAAACCCAGCACCATGTACACAACTAAGTGTTGGAGCAACTAAAGCCATGTGAAAAACTAAATAAAGTTGTTTCTCTCTTTCTCTGTCTCTCTCACTGTCCCTCTCTCTTTAAAAAAAAAAAAGATCATAACACACATAGGTGAGAAGTCTGGAAAAATTACTGACAATTAAAGAAGAGAAATTAGAATGCAGATAAGCATAGGAAGCCTCCCTTGCTGTCTTCCTTTCTTTAATATATTTAGTGCTTCCCGGGTGGCATTGTAATTACATAAGTGCATAAAATTAGTTGAGTTTCTCCAAGAAAATAAAGGTAAGGAAAAGCTTGCTTTTGCCTTAACATGAAGCATCCAACAAAACCTGCATGTTTTGGAAGCCAGAAGGAACAGAAAAATTCTGCTTATTTCAATCTCTTTGGGATGTGCTGGACAATATGATCAGAAAGAAGGCATGACCCAGTGCAGAAAGGAACAGAAATGGACACTGTGCTCTTGTAGCAGGAGATGAGGAAATCTGCACAAAATGGAACAAATGAGAGGCCTGCAGAAGCCAACTAATTACAGGAAGGCAGCTATACCCACACCTAAACCAGCCATGCCACCCACTCGCTAATTTTAGACAATCTCCTAAGGCTATTAGGTACAGTATCCGCCTGTGCTGCACATCAGCCAGGTCTGTGATTGCTGAAAGGTCTCTTTCTCTGTAGATGCTTTTTGTCCAGCATGGGGCAAGGAGGTGAGTCGTTTCCAGCAGTGTATATAAGCTGCTTGTGAAAGTCATGGGTGTAGGATCTGATGAACAAAGTGGGTGGGCAAAGACAACATTCCTTCAATTACGACTGTGAGAAGTGTGAGTTCCCTCCAAGATCTCTTTGTTTCAGAAAGATTGCAAAGCTGTGCTCCTACTTAATTATTGTTACAGCCTTTGACTCTGCTGCCAGACTTGGCACAGCCTCTGCTGGCTTTTGGTGTGATGCTGCCAAAGCTGTTTCCACTCCTTTTACTGTGTGTTGGCTCAGTGAAAACTCTCCTGGCAATAGTTCAAGTACATATATAAGCAGGAGCACAACAGTGCCAAGTTCCCTCCTAAATCCTTTCCCTGGGTATCTTTACCTTGTTGTGTTGTGTGCAAGTGAGTTTTAAGGCACAGTTTCAAAAAGGCAAGGTTCCAATCCAAAGGGCTGATTCATTCAGTTGTGTGAGGAGCAGCCTCCTCTGAAACTTATAGGCTCCAGTAATCATTAGAATGTCCTTTCTACTGCTGTGGTCTCTCTAGGTAGACATGTATTTAGAATGTCTTCTGTAACATGCCCAAAAATATTGCAGTGGTGTTGGTAGCACAAATTGGATGACTTAAAGAAACAAACTTTAATTCTATCTATGAGATGTTATACATGGCTCCAGAAATGTTTTTATCTTGAGTTCTTGTAATACCTTACTTCAAGGTAAAATGGCTTAATAATATTCTAAATTCCAATATACCTCCAAGAACTTTGCTTTCTGAGGAATCACAAAGGATTTTCATGTTCGCAAGTTCTAATAATCACACTGACTTCATTTACTCCTTTTCATAAAAAGGAACCCTTATCCTCTAGTTGATGGTGATCCATACCTATAGTCCTAGTAACTCGAAAGGCTGAGGCAGAAGGATCACAGGTTTAAGGCCAGCTTCAGCAACTAAGCAAGGTCTGCAGCAACTTAGTGAAACCCTGTCTTGAAACAAAAAATAAATAAATAAATAAAATAAAAAGGGCTAGAGATGTGGCTCAGTGGATAAGCACCCCTGGTTTCAATTCCTGTCAAAAAACAAAAACAAAAAACACAAAACAAAAAACCACTGACTGAAAGATTTCTGTAGATACTCTCATTTCTAAATTTAACCTCAATCTCAATCAAATATTAACTAATTAGGATCCTCATCTGGAGCAGCTGCTGCCTATCTGACACTCCATGTTCCTGTCTGGACCTTTTTTGGTCTTGGCGAGCAGGCGCTCAAGTCCAGCACAAGCACAGGATTGACTGGAGGAGGATCCCTGCCAGAAGCAGCCCCTACCTACCCGATGACCCATGTACCTATCAGGGCTTCTTCTAATTCCAGCAGGCAGGTGATCAGGCCACCACCAGTAGGACCTTGGGGAGCAGCCCACCATCTGGAACAGCCTTACTGAGGAACAACTGAATGAGGATCCCCACCTGAAGCAGTCCCCACCTACCTGATGTTCCAAGTGCCAGTCTGGGCTTCTTTTGGTCCTAGTTGGAAGGCCCTCAGGACACCACAGATTAGGACCCACTTTTGGAGCAACTCCTGCCTAGATGTATGATGAGCTGAGGGCTCTTCTGGTCCTGGATGGACAGGTGCCCAGGACAACCCAGGTTCAGATCTAAAACCTTAAGCCTGGAACCAAAAGATAGAGCAAAAGGAGGACCCAGGCAAAAGGATTACCAAAAGGAACAATGAACTAAAAGAAGATATAATGAAGGGACTAAGTGAGAAAACTCAAGAGATGAAAAACTCTATTATCAAGAAATAGGCATACACAAAAAGGAAGTAACAGAGCTAAAATCTGCAGTCAATGACATGAGAGGAACCATGGAAGAATTTAATAGACTAACTTCTATAGAAAACAGAACCTCAGCTCTTGAAGAAAGAACTTCTGACAATGAGGGCAAGCTGAGCAAGCTTGAGCACACGGACGATAAAAAAGAAAAAAAAACACTCACAGAATATGAACAGAATTTTTTAAATGTCTGGGATTAAATGAGAAAAAAACAATGTAAGAGTAATTGGGATACAAGAAGAAATTGAAACACAAATAAATGGGAAAAGGAACATTCTCAATTAAATAATTAAAGAAAAATTCCCATATAAAAACAGTCAGATGTACTCATCCAGGAAGCTTATAGGACACCCAATAGACCTAATCAAATGATAAGCTGACCAAGACACATCCTATTCAAAATGTACAACAGGGAAATCAAGGAAAGAACAATGAAAGTGTCAAAGGAGAAATGTCAAATCACATTCAGAGGCAAACCACTAAGAATCACATCTGATTTTTTCAGCTCCAACTCTGGAAGCAAGAAGATCATGGAAGGAGATCTTTCAACATCTGAATGAACACAACATGCAGCCAAGAACACTATACCCAGCAAAATTCAACTTCAGATTTAAGGGGGAAATAAGAACTTTTCATGATAAGATCAAACCTGCAGATTTCATGAACAGAAACAAGCATTGCAAAGAATCCTCAAAGATTAACTCCAGATAGAATAAAAAACAAGCATTCCTCAAACATCACAAACAGGAAATTCAATAAAGGCACATGCTATCAATAGACAACCAAGACAGCACAGAAATTACTAATAAAACACAATGATTCTGAACTACAACCACATAATAATTCCAACACTGAAAGTGAATGGTCTCAATGCACCAATCAAAAGACACAGACTAGCAGATTGGATCCAAAACCAAAACCCAGCAATATGCAGCTTACAGGAAAACTACCTTACTGCCAATGACACCCAAAAATTAAGCATAAAAGAATGGAAAGAAATCTACCAGGCTAATATAGCCCAAGAAAGCAAGCTGGAGTTGCAATTCTTATATCTGACAAAGTGAATTTTAAACATAAATTAATCAGAAGAGATAAAGAAGGCCACTATAATCCTAATAAGGGGAACAATACAACAGGAAGATATAACCATAGAAATGTACACTCTCCAAGCACAAATGTCCCCAACTATGTGGCAAAATTACTCCAATACATAAAACCATTTGTGCACCTCAACTTGATAGTATTTGGAAACTTTAATACTCTGCAATCAGGGCTGGAACTATGGCTCAGCGGTTAAGGCACTTGCCTGGCATGTGTAAGTACATGGGTTCAAACCCCAGCACCCGTGTACACAACTAAGTGTCCAAGCAATGAAAGGCATGTGAAAAACTCAATAAAAATTGATTCTCTACCACCTCACTGTCCTTCTCTCTTAAAAAATACACATGTATCACCAATAGACAGATCATCAAAGCAACAACAACAAAAAAGGAGATCTCCAGCCTAAAAAACACCATAACTCAAATATACAAAACAGACATCTATATATATATATATATATATATATATATATATATATATATATAATGTTCCACCTCAAATTGGCAGAGCATACCTTCTTCTCAGCAGCACATGGATCCTTTTCCAAAATAGATCATATTCTACTTCACATTGGAAATCTCAGCAAATATAAAGAAGTACATAGTATTGCATGTATCCTATAATAAGGTGATGCTGTGACCCTAATAATTAATAGCAAATACCATGGCACAAAACACACATATATGTGGAGATTGAATACAATCTAGTAAATGAAGAATGGATCAAAAAAGACATGAGAACAGTACTTAAGGAATTCTTGGAAGAGAATGAGAAAGAAGACACAACATATTGAAACCCTTGGGAAAGCATGAAAGCATTTTTAAGTGGAAATAAAGAAATATAAGAAGAGGAAAATTACTGGACACTGAAAACAGAAACTAAAGAAGACTTGAGAAGATGGAAAGATATTGTGTGCTCTTGCTTAGGCAGAATTAATATAATTAAAATGGACATTCTGCCAAAAATACTATATAGATTCAATACAATTCCCATCAAGATATCAACGTCATTCTTTACAGATAAAAAAGCATTTCTCAAGTTCATTTGGAACAACAAGAAACCCAGAGTAGCCAAAACTTTATTAAGCAAGAAAGACAAAACAGGTGGCTTCGCAATAGCAGATTTAAAACTATATTATACAGCTGTAGTAACAGACATAGTATGGTACTGGTATCAAAATAGGAATGAAAACAAATGAAATAGATTAGAAGACTTCGAAACAAACCCACAAATCTTTAAACATCTAATCTTTGACAAAGGGGGTCAAAATATAACATTGAGGAGAGACAACCTATTCAACAAATGGTGCTGAACAAACTGGACAGCCACTTGCAGAAAATTGAAATTTGATCCTATCTCTCACCTTGCACAAAAATCAAATTTATTTTTTTTCTCTAATTTGTATCTTTTTTTTCTTTTTTTTATTAGAAGTAAATAGATATACATTTGAGGGGGAAACATTATCAAAACATTAGCAATTAGTGGATATAAACTTTGTTATCGAGGGGAAAAGCCAGATCATGGCTAATCACCTTGGGTTTTACCTGTTGCAGTTTCCCCCAGAAGAACTCATGCGTTAAATGGGTAATTAGTGGAGGAATGACATCGGCTTCTGGGATGGTTCCTCCATCTTCCCATTTTCCAGACTCTTATGAGTTCTTCATTTATCCTCCCCCTCCCCATTCCCCTCCCTAAACCTCCAAGTATCCTAGAGAGCCATCCCCCTATTACTCGAGAGTCATTCAATTTGCAGTTTTGTTAGTTTAGCTGTCAGCCCTACTGCTTCCCCATAAATTCTAGCATCAACAGATTAGAGAAACCATTCAGCCCTTGAGTCTCTGAGCTTGGGAGACTTCACTAAGCATAATTCTATCCATCTCCATCCATTTGATTTCAAAAGACATAATATCGTCCTCTCTAATGGCAGAGTAGTATTCCATAGTATATATGTACCAAAGCTTTTGTATCCACTCGTCAAGTGAGGGGCATCTGGATTGGTTCCATAATCTAGCTATAGTACATTGAGCTGCTACAAACATTGATGAAGCCACATCGTTATAATACGCTGATTCTAAGTCTTTTGGGAAAATCCCTAGGAGTGGGATAGCTGGGTCATAAGGTGGTTCCATCCTTAATTTTTTGAGGATTCTCCATACAGCTTTCCATAGTGGCTGAACCAGTTTGCAGTCCCACCAGCAGTGTAGTAGTGTTCCTCTTTTCCCACAGCCCCTCCAGCATCTGTTGTTGTTTGTATTCTTCATTTTTGCCATTCTAACAGGAGTGAGGTGGTATCTCATTGAAGTTTTGATTTGCATTTCCCTTATAGCTAATGATGTAGAGCATTTTCTCATATATTTA
>PVKS010031174.1:0-12064 GCA_004027875.1 Aplodontia rufa
TTGCCCCGTGCCATAAGCCTTCTCCCCCCCCACACCACTTCACGATACAGGGTGCGAGACCAAGTACTGCACTTGAGTGATCCCATGTGAAGAGGGACCTCAAGGAGAGCATGTCTTACTGCATACGGGTTTGACGCGTCTACTCCCCGTCCCACGAAAAAAGGCGTCGGCTGAGTGTGGTACGGAACCTAGGGAAAGGTGCCTCCCTGGGGCCGGTACAGACCATGCAGCCCTAAGTGCACAGTGGGGTAAGACCTCTACTCTCACCTTATCGTTATTCAAAAGAAAAGAAAAGGGGGAGATGTGGCAAGCCACGGTGGAAGTTTAGGACGCCATTACAAGATGGCGCCGAGAGCCACAGTGGAAGTTTAGGATGCCATTACAAGATGGCGCCGAGAGCCTTTCACTTTGTGATAAACAGGGCTTTGTTTGGTGCACCTTGAGAGCTACCCAATGGGAAGGAGCCACGCGGCAGCATTGCATAGGGTGCTTTGGGGCTATTTAGGGAATAGCGGGGGCTGAGGAGGGGAAGAAGACTGTACCAAGGGCCTGAATAAACTGCTGAAAGAAGATTCCCGTGTCGTGTCTTCCTTGCTGGCGAGTGGGCACGACACTTCTCTTGTCTGATAGCTCTGGCAAGAGTTTCAAGGAGTATATTGAATAAGAGTGGTGAAAGTAGACAGCCTTGTCTAGTTTCTGCATTAAGAGGAAATGCTTTCAGTCTTTCACTATTGAGTATAATGCTTACTATGGGTCTGTCATAAATGGATCTAATATAGTTAAAATATCTTCCCTTGATCCCTATCCTCTCCAGGGTTTTGAGCATAAAAGGATATTGAATTTTAAGGCCTTTTCTGCATTGATTGAGATGATTATATGATTTTTATTTTTAATTATATTTAAGTGGTGAATTGCATTTATTAATTTGTGAATGTTGAACCAGCCTTGTTTCCTGTTTTCCAGGAATGAAGCCCACTTGATCATGATGTATTATCTTTTTAGTGCACTTTTGGATCTGATTAGCTAGAATTTTATTAAGGATTTTTGCATCTATGTTTATCAGGGAAATTGGCCTATAGTTTCTTTTCTTGATGAGTCTTTGTTAGATTTTGGTATGAGAGTTATATTTGCATCATAAAAAGTGTTTGGAAGTGCTCCGACCCTTTCAATTTCATCAAAAAGCTTATAGAGGATCAGTGTTATTTCTTCTGTGAATATTTAGTAAAATTCTGCAGTGAATACATCAGATCCAGGTCTTTTCTTTTTGGAAGGCCTTTGATTGCTGCTTCAATTTCAGAACCTGAGATAGGTTGGTTTAGATTTTCAGTGTCTTCTGGTGTTAATCTGGGGGTGTCTTATGTGACAAAGTATCTGTTCATATCTTCCAGATTATCAAACTTGGCAGAGTATCCATTTTAAAATAAAATCTGATACCTGGATTTTGGTTGAGTCTGTGGTGACATCTCCATTTCCGTCTTTGATTTTATTGATTTACTTCATTTCAATCTTCTTTTTGGTGAGGTTGGCAAGGGGTCTGTCAATCTTATTTATTTTTTCAAAGAACCAACTCTTTGTTTTGTTGATACTTTGATACTTTTTTGTTGATACTTTTTTCATTCTCAATTTCATTAATTTCAACTCTGATTTTAATTATTTCCTCTGTTCTATTAGCTTTTGGATCGGATTGTTTCTCTTTTTTCAGGAGTTTGAGTTGGAGCATAAGACTATTTATTTGGGCTCTTTCCAGATTTTTGATGTATGCACTCAGTGCTATAAATTTACCTTTTAAGTATGCTTTCATACTACCCCAGAGGTTTCGATATGTTGTTTCATCATTTTCATTCATTTCCAAGAATTTCTTGATTTCTGATCTCATTTGGTCTTTTATCCATTCTTCGTTTAAAAGGGTATTATTCAATTTCCAAGTATTAGAGTACCTTCTGTTGTTTTTTTATTGTTGATTGCTAAGACCATGGCATTGTGATCTGACAGGATACATGGGACTATATCCACTTTCTTGAATTTGTTAAGGTTAGCTCTGTGGACTAGGATGTGGTCTATTTTTTAGAAGGATCTGTGAGGTGCTGAGAAGAAGGTAAATTCAGCTGATTTACGATGGAATATTCCGTAGGTGTCTGTTAAGCCCGATTGATTAATACAGATGTTCAGATTGGAGATATCTTTGTTGAGTCTTTGTTTTAATGATCTGCCAAATGTTGATAATGGTGTATTGAAGTCCCCCAGTATTATTGTGTTAAGACCAATGAGGGGTTTAATGTCCTTGAGTGTTTTTTCCATGTTTTGGGGGGGAATTGTGATTGGGGGCATAAATGTTAATTATTGTTAAGTCTTCTTGGTGAATTGTCCATTTTACTATGATGTAGTGTCCATCTTTGTCCTTTCTAAGTAGTTTTGGATCAACGTTAACTTTATCAGATATTAGGATCACCATGCCAGCTTGCTTTTTTGAGCCACAGGCCTGGTAGACATTTTGCCAAACTTTCACCTTCAGTCTGTGTCTAATGACCCAGCTATCCCACTCCTGGGTATCTTCCCCAAAGAGCTAGAATCGGCTTACTATAGAAATACAGCTTCATCAATGTTTATAGCAGCTCAATTTACTATAGCTAAATTATGGAACCAACCCAGATGCCCCTCACTTGATGAATGGATACAAAAACTGTGGTACATATATATAGAATGGAATACTGCTTGTCTGTTAGAGAAAATGACATTATGGCATTTCCAGCCAAATGGATGGAGATGCAAAAAATTTTGCTCAATGAAGTATCCCAAACTCAGAGACTTAAGGCCCGAATGTTTTCTCTCATTTGTGGAAGCTAGAATATAAGCAGAAACAGTACGTTAGATGGCTAACCTAACAATTATCTCAATATGTATGAATTCTTACATGATCATGGGGAACTGTGCTTAGATTCCTGGGGGACCTGGGGGACGTAGCGAGGGAGGGGAGGGAAGGGGCAAGGGAATAGCAAGGGCATCAAAGTGACTAGAGGGAGGTAGTAAGGGGGAACCTAGTCTGAAAGGAATCTCCAACTTCCACGAGAAGTCCCTGTGAAACCATGGTCTGGCATCAGTATTGGCTTGTTGTGTCATTACACTGTTGTTTTTGATTGTTTGATGATGAACCCCTCCTAGTTGTAAGACCATGTTTATCAAATAAAAATTAATAAAAAATTGATTCTCTCTCTCTCTTTCTCTCTTTTTTTTTAAAAAGAGTGCTAAACTAACAAATGTGCCCAAGTTAATTTGTCTGATCTGACTGACATACTTTTGAAAAAAATAAAATTCAGATCCTGTGATATATATTGACAAATAAAAACTATTAACACTTACTTAGACTTATCTAGCTATTATCATTATGGTCTTTAGTTAGTAACAATACTTCTACTTTTATTGATCTGTTGTTGCTCTGTTTTTTTATTGTTGTTTGTTTATTTCTTGTTTTTTGTTTTTAGAGAAAGGGATAGTGAAAGAGAGAGAAAGAGAGAATCAATTTTGTTTAGTTTTTCATGTGGCTTGCATTGCTCCAACACTTTGTTATGTATGTGATGCTGGGGTTCTAATCCATATCCGTGCACATGACAGGCAAGCACTGTAACTGCTGAGCCACTGCTCCAGCCTGAGCCTTTGCTTTTTAATCTAATAAATTTTGTATGTTCCAGATTAAAACAATTCCATGTTACAAGGATGGCAATGCAAGAATTCTAATCCATCCCCACCAATGAGGCCAGGGTCTATCTCCTTTAGATCAGTCAGAATCAGACTTCAGATCCCCAATAAGCAGGGTCATTACCTCTTGCCAGCTTGAAGCAGCCACATAAGAAGAATAAAATTGAGTTGCTTGTGTGTTTCTACATCCTTACTCTTTCACTAACTGTCAGTTATGCAGAATATAAATCCATTGTCAAATGGTGTTCAACATCAATCCTTAAATTGCTCCAAATACCCAGCATATAGAGAATGGTTAAATTAGCTGTGTCTTCCTCCTTAATAACTCCTGGAAGGTCAGGAAAGCCCTCGATGTTGCACAATAGAGTAAAAGAAGCCTGACAGGGCTCAAACCAGTCTGGAAATTTCTACTATTGTTAGATCCCACCTGTTTCCACAGCAACCTATCAGGATATGATTTCTGTTTATGGTAATTACCAATAAACTGAGGTCTTTGATATTTAATAGAAGGAGTTATTTTCCTGGAGGGTTTACTTCAAAAATTAAAAAATTAATTTACCTCACAATTGAAGCCCACGACTGAACCATGGGTAAAGTCAAAGATATTTCTGTTTTCTTCTTTTTTGTTGGTTGTTGAGATATTTTTTTTCCTAAGGTGTTCCAGAACAGAATCAAGCAAAGAAACACTAGTGCTCTTCTCCCATTTTATACCCTTCTCACCCTAGAGCCATATTTATTTGCTTACATGAATGAACTTAGGGAGAACAGAGTAACAAGTGAAAATATAGGAACTTCTGAGCATGAGTAGAGACTGAACACAGGTTTTTCAGGTGTCTTCTGCCCAAGATCACAGTGGTAAACATGGAAAGATGTAACTCGGTGTGGAGCACTTACGTAGCATGTTTGAGGCCCTGGGCTCTATCTCCTGTACCACAAAACAAAACAAAACAAAAACAAAAACAAAGAATAACAACAAAGCAAAATGAAACAAGTTTGGGAAGTCTGAAATAAATTACAGGTCAAAGAAATAATATAAAATATAAAATTTAAGAGAAACATTAATGTCTTACAATGGAACAATAGGAACAGAATTCAGAGAAAAATATTTTCTCTAAGAAGGGAAAGACGGTATTACAAGAAAATTGAATTCTCAAGAATAGAGTCAGTACCCCTCATCTGTATCCTGTATCTCAATATACTTCTAATAAAGGTGGAAAAAAAAAAAAAAAGAATAGAGTCAGTAGACAATTTTACAATGTTGTAGAAAATCATTTTAAGAGTCAATTATAGAGTAGTCAGAAAAATGAAGGATAAAACTCAGAAAGATATGTTCACATATTTAGGTTCATATTATATGGAATAGTTAAAGCATGCCTCTTTCCCATCTCTGTACAATTCACAACACATATCCAGGATCAGTCCCTTGCTGATTCTCCTTAGCTGGGGCATCTCTTGTTTCAATAGATTTTTTTTTTACTAGTATGCAATATTTCTTATTGTAGTGGTTAGCTTCTTAACCAAATGATATCCTGTGTTTGCTATTACCTTCTCCTAAAATCTTACTCATTTTCTAATGTGTCCTTTCCTTTCCTATACTATTTCAGTACAATTTAACTTTTATTCTAAAAAGCTCAGATTTTAGACTTGAAGTCTATTGGTTATGATACTTTTTGATAGTCATGGTGGCCTAATAATTTTGCTGAAAATATTTATAAAGCAGGTCTTGTTTTCAGGAAGATCTCTTAATCATATGTACTTTTTACCAACTCTATTTTTAAACTTTCAAAATTTTAGCTAAACAGTAGGCCCTATTAACTATTTTTATTTGTTTTCTAGCTTTAACTGATCAGTCAATTATCATTCTTAAGTGATCATTTTAAAGATCATTTAGGAACTAAATTTCTGTATGTGTGTGCACGTAAATCTGTTTATACATACACTTGAATACACAGTCCTTCAGGTATTTTAATTCTATTTTATCAAATTATTTATCTAACATTAAAAATTTAAAAGTGAAATATTCCATATCTTTTATAGCATCTAATATAAAATGCATTCCCAATATTTTATAGTTTTACTGTTAAATGTATAATCACCATATCTAATGTAAACATGGCAACATTTTTCTTTTAATTTAAATTAGATAGGTTTTTAAATAATGCTAAATAACATATCGCAGAACATAATGAGAGAAGATGAGGTAGAAGAAAGAGATATGTGGGGTCCTCATTTTCTTCTTCATTTCCACCCACCCCTCAGAACATCATTAGTCATGTCAGGAATGAGAGATTATCTCCTTTCTGACTGACTTCAGCTTCCTCAGGACACAGAAAGAAGCCTATTTCAATTTGTTGTTCCATAAAATCAAAAGAAATGGATGCACAGATGGATACAAAAATATTAGTAATTTAGCAGAAATCTTTGCCACAGCACTCTTTAGAATACAAAAGGCCAATTCAATCATAATGTTGCTGAAATAATACATAATAAAGAAGAGCAAGAATGAACTCATAGTTTTAATCACTCTTATGTGGGCCTCTATGTTTGAATTCTTAGAATATATGCCCTGTAGCATAATTCTCCTGCTGTAGTTCCATAAGGAGAGGATTAGAAGAAGGAAGGAGGCCAGAGTCGCCATAAAAAAGACAATGAGGATCATGTGAAGGAGAATCCGAGAAATTATGAAATCATGTTTGGTTACCATAGAATAGAGAGTCAAGTTTGTTGCCACTTCCGTCCATCTGTGGGCTTTGATATTAGTTAATATTTCCTTCAAATTCAGACTTATTTATGCAGAGAGACAATATTGTCCCAAGTACAATAATGAGAAGCACCTTGTGAATTTTCCATTTCATCCAGATGAAAATGGGATTAGAGAAGTTGGCGATTTTGAAGAAATAGAAGATACTGAGGCAAGTGTTGCAGGCTGTGCACAAATGGTTGGATCCTGTCCAGAGGATTTCAAAAGTTATTATTATATTATTAGAGTAAATTATTTCCTCAGAGAATATATTATAAGCAATGGCTGAAATTGTTGTTCTCAAATAACAAATTCTAGAAAATGCCAAGCAGGTAAGAATAAAATCAGTCAGGGAGATCTTACAATTTCTGATCCAGTCAGTGCTGTTTATCAGTACAATGAATGCATTTCCAAAAATTCCCATTATGAATTCTACACCAAAAATGATCATGAGCAGGGTTCCCATTACCCTTGCTAGAGGATATCTTGCTGATTGAAATAAGTTAGTCTTAAAAAACCAAAGGTCAAGTGTTCTCTCTAATATGTGGAAGCTGATTCAATAAGGAAAAGAACAGAGGAATAGACAAAGGGTAAAGAAATGGAGGAAGAAGGAATAAAATAGGGAAAGTCCATGGAAGGAATCGAACTTAACTTTCTCATATCCGTATATGAACACATCATGAAAAAAATAGAGCACCAGCTGAAACCCTCAGACATCCTAGTGGAAATATAAGATGATACCACCACTGTAGAGGACTCTTTGGTAGACTTTTCACCTTTGACAGGTTTTTTTGTTTGTTTGTTTGTTTTAGGGTTTTGGGGTGCCCTGCTTTGTTATCAGAGTTTGAACCATTGAACCACATCTCCAAGCCCTTTTTATTTTTTTATTTTGAGACAGGGTCTCACTAAATTATTTAAAGCCATGTTAAATTGCTGAGGCTGGTCTTAAACTTAAGGTCCTCCTGCCTCAACCTCCAGAGTTGCTGGGATTACAGGCATGTGCCACCCTGCCAGGCCACCTTTGACAGTTTTCAATAAAGTAAAGCATAATTCCACATGATTTAACATTTCAGTCCTAAGTATTTACCCAAGAGCAATGAAGTCATTTGTCCAGAAAAAAACACATACGTGAATATCTACACAGTATTCTTCACTATGGCCAATAATTGGGAACCATTCAAATGTTCATCAATAAGTAAAAGGAATTGTTTAAGGTGGTATACCTAACACTACTCAAGAACAGCACTCAGGAACAACTACTGATCTATACAACATTATGCTGAGTTTGAGAAACTCCACTTCTAATTGGACATATTATAAGACTATGTATATATGAGATTATAGAAACTAAAGTACTCTATAGTTACCAAAAGCATCCCTTGGAGAAGGGATGATGAGGAGGATGAACTGCAAAGAGCATTGATGTTGTGGTCACATAAGTATAGTCACATCATCGAACTCTATCTGAAATATACACTGAAATTTTTACATTTTATTATGTATAACTCATACCTCAATAATATTTACTTAAAAAGTCAAAAAGTAAAACATGCATGTTCACATATGTACAGCATAATAACCAAGAAAGGAATGTCATTGTTTTATGTAGCAATTATTAATTTTTAACTTCTTAATCCTCTTAATGTTCCCATTCTATAAGTTCTAGCAAAGTAAAAAATCCAGACTTTCCCTATTTCTGTTCTAAATAACATTAAGTTGTCCTTGATTTCACCAAATAAAAGGTGCATTTGAGGTAATAATGCCCATCTCCAAGGAATGATTTAGAACTGAATGGCCATTGCCAGCCAAAAGATTGGAGGTTGATAATTAACATCTAAGTGACTTATGGTACACGCTTCTTTTTTCTACTCTGCCATCTCAGTACACAGTTCTAAATTTTAATGGAATCCACAATGATTTTTTCCAATAATTTTCAAATTATCAGTAACATAGAAATTCACATCATAAATATGTAATACTCTTAGGTATGATGTTATTGTGAAACTTCATTTGAAAAATTTACAATAACCTTCATACTGGAAAACTTTGTGGGAAGAAAAAAATATCTGAGAACTCCTCACAGATTCCTTTCATTTTCTAAAACATGCAACAGCATCTGCCTTTTGTTCATTTGTGTTGTTGTTGTTGCTGCTGTTGTTGCTCTCCAGTACTGAGGATTGAACCCAGGGTTTCCTACAAACTAAGCAAGTGCTCACACCTCCAGCTCATAGTTCATGGAATGGCAATTTTCTCATCTTTTCGTCCACATCTGAGCTGCCTCAGCTCCAGAAGAAATGCCTCCCTTAACTTGGTATTTCCCAGAATCAAAATAAATGAGTGGCTTGAAGGATAGGGGAGTCCAAAATTCAGGGAAAGAATGTGGGCCAGTTTGCTCTGAGGCATCTTCAGAAGCCATGATCTGCAAAGAGACAGAAAGTAAGTGGTGTACAGCAGAAAGAAGGAGATCATAATTTTCCAGGCAGTTATGTGGGCATTGGTTCTGGGGTCTCTGAGTCCTTTGAAATTGTGCTGTGTGTTCTAGAGATGTCAACACAGGGAGAAGATTAGCAGGAGAAAAGCAGTCAGGGCCACAGTAAACGGAATTACAGAAAACATAGTCATACTGAATATGATCAAGTCTGCAAGGGTTGCAAAGTTACACATTCTGGAATTCTGAGATGTGTTTTTTTCACATTGTTGAATCCAGTCTTCAATATATATGTTTATTCACAACAGATTTAAAATCAAAGACCAGGTTTCCTAGCAGTATCACTTTTTTTACTCTTCATTTCAGATACAGAGAAATAGACCTGGAGAAGCTGGCTATTTTGATCAAATAAAAGATGAGGAGGATTGTAGCAAATCAGAGACTGAAGTGATTGGCAAATATCCAGGTAAAAATAGCAATTCTTGTTCCTGTTTCAGTCATAAGTAAAAGTGGATAAATACAGAGAGCTAAAACAACTTAATAATGTTTCTCAGATCAAAACAATTCTGGAAAGTGCCAAGATAAGGAGGATTTGATCAATTGAAGAGAGCTTTCTTTTATTGATCCAGTCTACAAATTATCAGTACTATGAATCTATGGTTCAAATTTCTGAATATGAACTGCACAATCATTATGAGAGTGAAGATGTTCTGCAAGCCATTTTCCATGTCCAAAGAGAAAACTCAAGATCTAACATCACTGATATAAAATGTCACACTTATCCTTGAATTTACCTAGGTGCTTCCTCTTTCTCCTTCTCCTGCTTCTTCTTTAATTGTTGGCCCAATATCAACTCAAAATTCTCTGAGATTTCCTAATTAATCTGCACGTGTTCTTGTGAAACCTTTATGCTTCTCTGCTGAGCCCTAGCTAAGATATTTATGTCCTCGCCACAGGCTGAAATGTTTCACAGATGATGGTAAGGCAGAGCTAAACTCAGATTTGCTAACATGCAAATAAAGACATATTCTCTTACACTGTTTTGTAATTTTGCCTACTCTCAGCTGTAGAAAATTTGGTTCCACCAGCTTGAGTGCTGAGGTACAAAGATTACAAATACCTGTTTCACAAATATGTAGTTAAATGAAGTTTTCGTGTCTCACAGCATAACCGAAAAGGAATTACAAAGCAGGCAAAGAGAAGTCAATATTATTTCAAGAGTTCTGAGTTTCCTATGGAGCTGAGGCCCCATCTGGTCAACACTGGAAATCAAGAGAAGCTCCTTCAAAAGGCCTGAGTCTTCATTCCCTGTCTCTTCAGCACTCACTAGTGCTCACCCCTATCCTCAGAGGTACCAAGATTTGGACTTCACCCACTTTTCCTCTCATGTTTCTTTTTGAAACACAAAAGGAAACAAAATTTAATTAAAAACAATCAGCAACAGCTACCAAAGGCCACAGAACAATGGTATATCATAAATTTCAAAACTGACAGATAAGCAAAGAAAGAGTTACTCATTAGTGAATCAAATTTCCTCACCCTGCCTCTCTCCCTCAGAGGAAAGAGTGAATCAGCAAAATTTCAGAAATTTGGAGATTCAAGAAAGATAATCTAATTTGATGTTCAAGTAAATAAAATGCTTTTTTATTTTAATTATAGTGTAATACATAGATATTTTGTTGGATAAAGATAAAAGCAATTTTTATTTAATAAACATATAAACTGAATTATAACTGTCTGTATTTTATTAATTGCAAAACTTAGCTGAGTAATCTACAGAACAGTCAGATATCCTGCAGTATGAAATATCAATAAAGTAGGACAGCATTCACAAAGTCTTTTCTCTGATGTAAGGAAGTCTCTTTTGTTTGTTCTTAAAATAAAAATGTATGAGGGATTTCTTCAAGCTTGTGTCAAGAGTGAACTGGAAACTCACATATGTATGTATTCTTCAATTTTTCTATGCCATCAGGCTTTACTTATGCATCTTGAAAATAGCACTGGAATAGTGAAAAAGGAACTATGGCTGTAGGAAGAAATGCACTTTTGTAGGGTTCCTCTTTCCCCCTTGAAGTTATACATTGTCATGAGAACATTTTAGTCAATAAAATACTGTGAAGATGGTATGTTGCTTCTGGGAACACTGCAAATGATAACATTCAAACAACGGTTGAGAAAGAGCATGTATCAGCCTGGATCCCTGTGAGACCATCATGTGAACTGGATATACAACAGAAACTAAAAAGCAAAGACAAACACTTATTTTTCCTATGCGAAGTCCCTGAGATTGGAGGGCCTTCTTAATGAAGCACAGCCTATAACCCTGTCTTGGTTCGAATGAGATGGATCTCTTGAAGTGAAGTACTGCTGAAACAAAACACCTAATGTGTAGCATAAGCTTATTAATCAATTTATTGTCAATAAGCAAAATGATATGTTATTGGTTTCTGGCAAACAAATTAATAATCGGTAAAACATTTGGTAAATTGTTACCTACAATCATAGAGCAAGTAGATCACATATCTGAGGATTTTCTCTTTCCAGGGAGAAATTATAATTGAATATTAGTGCTCCAGTTGATGACATTAATGTTTTTTAATTGAACTAAGTAAGCGTGTTTCTAGAGAAATCTAGGATCTTGCAGGGTTGGAAGAGGCAGTCACTTCTCAGAACCAAATAGTATTTGAGTTTCAAAGTCTGGTTGAAGCTCAGCCCTCAGTCTAAAATCATCTCAAGAGTACGGCTATCAAAAGCCATGTTAAGATTTCTGATTGGACATTTGCAGATAAGGTCCATTTGATAGTTTATTGTACCCAATAAATCCTTTTAGTTTGACAAAGTAGCTCAAGGCAGGCAGACAAAATTTGATTAAGCTTTGTAGGCTCAAAGTATCTGCAGAAAGAAGGGCACAGGATAAAAGGGCAAAGCAATTCAGCAAAGATAAGAGAATGACTGGGAAAGAACTGAGTTGTCCGTTGGCACATGAAGGTGCGTGGAATCAAATAGATAAAGCAACCGCTTTTTTGTACTTGCAAAAGAACTGCCAGCCGAGACTGGTTGTATGTGTTAAAGTAGGGATGAGTCCACCATATGACCCTGCTATTCCACTCCTGGGTATCTTTCCAGGGGACTTAGAATCAGCACATTATAGTGACACAGCAATATCTATGTTCATAGCAGCTCAATTTACTATTGCTAGGCTG
>PVKS010031174.1:12164-23789 GCA_004027875.1 Aplodontia rufa
GCAGCCTTTGAAGGTAAATGGATGGCTATGGAAGAGATCATGCTGAGTAAAATCAGCTTAACCCAGAGAACTAAGGGTCAATTGTCTCCACTCATCTGTGGAGGTGGGGACTAGACCCTGGACAGTGAGAAAGTTGGTCTATTAGCATGTGTTAAATCCAGATAAGAAATAATGTTTTACAACCTAATACTTTTTTTAGCGATATTGTGGGAAGGGGAAGGGCGGGATAAGGGAGAGTAATTGGGGGGGCACTCCTGGGGGTAATTGCAATATCCGGATTATATACACCTTTTATATTACTTTGTTAAAAACTTGTATGGTTTTATGGTTGTTCAAAAATAAAAAAATTTAAAAAAAATTACAATGGAGAGCAGGTCTGAAGGGTCCTGAGCAGGCTCAGCCAGGGAGGCTTTAAGAGTGACCTCAACCATGTTCATTGGCAAACAAGTGGAACTTCACTTGACCTACTGCCTATAAACTTTAAAGCAAAGTCAAAGTATGCTCGACTATCCATAAGCAGCCAACTAAGTTGTCTTTCCAGCAGGATAGACTAGACAAGACAACTGTATGTTACCAAATATTCTCCTTGCTCTACTTCTGTCTGTCCTGTGAGTCTCCTCCCATGTTCCTGCAGAGCAGCTCCTGAACCACTTCTGGTATGGAGTTTCCCAAATTATGACTCATTCTTGGTTCAAAAAAAAAACTTCTAAAATTTTATTGTGCCTCTCAGTTTATCTTTCTAAGAAACAGTTGAACTAAAACCCTATTCCAGAGATATAATGTATTTTAAAGAAAAACTGGAGACAACAAAAGATGGAGAATGTTGTGAAGATTATTTTTTATTTTCTTCTTTTCCAGTTCTAAAGATACGTTTCAATTGATATGAGACTTAGATTTTTCCCTATCGAGGCATCGACATCTCTGGCCCAAATGGAGCTAATGATGTTTTTAAAGAGAGAAGAATAGTGATAGAGAAACAGAGACAGAGACAAAGAGAATCAATTTTTATTGAGTTTTTCACATGGACTTTATTGCTCTGACACTTAGTTGTGTGCGTGGGTGCTGGGGTTTGAACCTGTGTACTTGCGCATGCCAGGCAAGCACCGTAACCCCTGAGCCACTGCTAATGAAGTTTAATAATTATTATTTCATTATTTATTTGTTATTGTTTCATTTAAATGCTATTTTTTAAAAAATCAGCTTTGCTATAGAATAAGGTCATATCAGTCTTTATGAAATCATAAGTATCATTTTTCAAATGACTCAGCCAGCAATTTCCATTCTAGCAAATATTATGTTTCTTTTATAAGAGACAGAGGTGATAATTTTCCATATTCAAAAGAGTACTCGAGTAATGAAGTCTAGTGTCTTCAGATGCAAAGATGAGCAGCTTTCCTTTCACTGTTTTCTCTTTGTGGCTCACATTGAAATGCAGTTTATGAACACAGTGAAGGCCTCATTTAGGACACCAGCATGAGATTGAAGAATGGAACTAGCAGGAAATTTCTGAATTTAGAGATGGCAGCACTATTGCCATCAGCAGCATTATGTATTAGATTAGACTAGATTTAATTTTTAGTTACCATAGAGGAACTGCATTTAACTCAGGAAGATATTAATAAGATAAAAGAAGAAAATAAAACTCATGAATATTTTTTCACAACATTGGTTATTTTAATTCTGTTCCACCTAAACAAAGCTTGAAGACATATTGTGCATACAAAATACCCACAAATATGCTATAATACTTTATAATTCCACATCAATAAATAATAAGTATTGGCCATTCAAGTTACTTTATGGGGAGGGGAAAATTTATGTGATTAAAGAAATTTGGAAACACCACATACTATACCTTCTACCTAATGTTAAGTAAATAGGTCAGTTTATCTGCAGTACAGAATGTTGTTTCACTTGCTTAACCTCCTTTGGAAAGAACCATTTCCATTCAGCTTCGCTGACATCATGCTGACAGTGATCCTAAGCAGCTCTGCTTTAAGACCTCCTTCTTAACCTGCATATGGGATGGCAAATGTCTATGTATTCTTTATTTATTTATGTTAAGAATATTCTTTTAAAAATGTTAGGGATGTTTCACAATACTTTATATAATAAACTGTATGGTAAAATCTCTATTTGTGGAATGAAGATGCAAAAGTAGGTCCAGGCCTAGGGTCAAAATCTACATAAATATTTGATGATCTTTATTAACAATGACAAACTATTTAAATATGAGGATGAATTTTATATGTGTAATAATCAGGCTTTTTATTTTTTTGAATTATTTTGTAAACTGTACTTAAGTGTACAAATGTGATATATATATATTAAAATCACAATGATATTTCATTACTGGTTTCTTGAATTACCCTTTTTTATAAAATGATAAAGGTATTAAATATTCTGGTATTATATACATTGCAAATATTTTTGTAAGGTCTCTTTTATTATATTTATTTGCCTTAGGCATTCAGTTGCTACTATAATTATATTTTTAAATACATCAATTTTAATAGGGTTTGCCTTTAATATCATGTTTAAATATGTCTTCCAAAATTTCGAGATGGTGAAGCTTTTATGATGTTTCCTCAGTTTTTGATTATGTGTTTACATCTTATGCTGAATATTTAATCCACTTGTAATTTATTTTGGACAAAGACATATGCATCAGATTTGTTTAATTTCAAATTACAATATCATTGTCATAGAATACTTATATTTCTCCACTTTCTTGAGGTGGCATATCAATCATACACCATATAGTCATACACAAGCAAGAAAATTTTTCTGAAATCTTTTCTGTTCCACAAATCTGGCCCCACACATTTGTCAATAATTGCATGCTATGCTGCTACATAAAGAGGAGTTGTACACAACAGGAGAGGCAAGAGTTTAGACGAATATATTAGATGGGATTTTAAACACTTGACTTAGGGTGGATTGATTATATTATTTTTGTCAGAAAATGTGCTTTCATCAACCTTTTTTCTTTATGGCTGTGCTTTCCTAAATTGAAGACATAAAAGTATTATTTTCATTTTCTTGTAAGGGTTTTAAAGAATGGTTTTTGCATTTAAAGTAATAATACACTTAATGCAGTTTTATGTATGTTGTAACTTAGAAATGTATTTTTGTCATGATATTAAATGCCATTCTGCACATCACTACTTGAACAGACTTTCTTCCCCACTCATTTCCAGAACCCACTCTACCATCTAGGAGGGTTCTGAGATGTAAAAGCCTGGTCTGATGTCTTTGTTTTCATACTCTGAGCTATTTATTACATAAACAAATTTCTACTTCCATTTCCTCCTGTTTCTATGCCCAAAATGTCACTATTTTAATTGTGACATAAATAATAAAAAGTTGGTATGTTCTAGGAAATCCCTTTCCTTATTGATTTTTTTCAAGAATTGTCTGAACTTGGAGTTGGGGATTTAGCTCAGTGGCAGAGAGCTTGTCTAGCACACACAAGGCCTCTAGTTCAGTCCTCAACCCTGAAAAAAATAAAAAACAATAAAAAAAGAATTGTCTGAACTATTTTTGAATCCTTTATTTTCCATATAAAATTAACAATTGTCACTTTCATAAGTAATGCCTTAGAGATTCTAGTAATAATAACATTGAGTAGGTGAATTAATTTGGATGTAATCTAAATTTTAGGAAATTATTCAGTGCATAGTTCTATTTAAATGCTTTAAGTCCTTCTCTAAAATATTATATAATATCTCATAATTCTTTTATCCTACTTTTTCATGATTTATGATTCTTATTACCAAAGTGACACGGATTAGTTTTTAACTAATCATTTTAATGGATTAAGACATGCAAATAAGAGTACTTTGGGTTTATATACATTGCTATTATATTCCATAAATCTGTCAGTTTTTTCCATTATCCAGAATTAAATGATTGCATAAGTATTTGGCTTCCTGGGTGAGTAAAGAGTAAGCTATATTGTTGATTCTCCTCTACATCCCTCCCTATCCTCTCTCTTTCTCCCCTCCATCCAGCCTCTTCCCTCCCCCTTCCCCCTCTACATATTTATGGTTCCCCTAGGTTAAGTGATGCTTCAGCTTTGGTGAGTCTAGTACATCAGCCTGACTACCTTTCACTCTAGTCTCCACAAATAAGGAAAAACATTTGGCCTTTGAGCCTCTGGGTTTGGTTAATTTTACTCTGCATCCATTTACCTTCAAAGACTACCATATCATTGTTTCTCATAGCTGAGTAGAACTCCATTTGTGTGTGTGTGTGTGTGTGTGTGTGTGTGTGTGTGTGTGTGTGTGTGTTTGTATGATATATAATCGCAGCTTTTGGATCCATTCATCCAGTGAAGGACATTTGGGTTGGTTCCATAGTTTAGCTTTTGTAAATTGAAATGCTATGAACTTTGATTTTGCTGTATCACACTGTAATATGCTGACTCTAGCTCTTTTAGGAAAATACGCAGAAAAGGGATAGCTAGTTTGCATGGTAGATGGATCCTTAATTTTTTGAGGAGTCTCCACACTGCTTTCTAGAGCAGCTGGAAGTTTGCAGTTCCACCAACAACAGTGTGCTAGTGTTCATATCTCCCAACTACCTCTCCAGTAACTGTTTGCTTATATTCTTCAACTTTGTCAATCTGATTGGAATGAGGTGAAATTTTAGCATTGTTTTGATTTGCATTTCTCTCATAACTAGTGATTTAGAACACTTTCTCATGTATTCATTGGCTTGCTCAATTTCCTTTGTTGAGAAGTTTCTGTTTAGCTCTCTGGCCTATTTATTGATTTCATTGTTTGTGTTTCTGACATTAAAGTTTTTTGAGTTCTTTGTAAATTTTGTATACTAGTCCCCTGTTGGAGGTATAAACGGCCATGATTATCTACCATTCTGTAGGTTCTCTCTTGACAGTTTTGGTTGATTCTTTGGCTGAGCAAAAGCTTTTTACTTTAATGGCATCCTACTCATTGATCCTTGACTTTAATTCATTCACTTTGGGAGTTTAGTTGAGAAAGTCTTTGCCTACTCCCAAATGCTGGAGTGTTAGTCCTGATTTTTTGTTTAGCAGTTATATAATAGCTCATTTAATTCCATGGACCTCTCAGGCTGGCAGAGATTATCTTCAGCCTCAGTGACCTATGAATAGAAGGGGAATCCCAGGGCCAGTGTTTTTCTCTGCTTTATGGCCCTGAGTGCTGGAAATAGAGATGGTCTCATAGGCCGTGGGTGCTCCAAGTGAGACTTGGCTTCTGTGCCCTTGTGGTTGAATTTGAGACCGTCCCAGTTGCAAGTCTGGCTAGGCTGATGTCTGCTTCTCATCGCCCTGTCCTCTCCCCGCTTGCTGGGGCTGAGACAGCCTCAGGCATCGTCTCTTGGGGGCAAGTGGGAGCCTCAGGTCACTCAAGAGTGGGGCAATAGCTATCCCATGATGATGATGACCTCATGAAGGCTGACCACTCCCCTTGGATCAGCAAGAGACTCTTGCAGCTGCTCCAGGATCCACAAGACTGCCAGTAGCTCCTGGGACACCAACTGAAGTGGAGCAAGAGTTTGGGCAGGCAGACGTAAAGTGCCCAGAGGTTCAACCCAGGTAGCCCAAAAGGTTGTTTTCACAAGAAGCAGAGATGGTGAAAGCCTGCAACCCTCCTACAGGAAAAGAATATTTGGAGGACTCCTGGGAATCTGATTTTCAGTAGAGAACATCAAAACACACTCCCTCCAGAAAGCTCACTTGGGAAGTGCCTCCACCTAGATGTCAGATATGAACATATACCCCCCACTGTATATTTTGACCTCCTGTAATAATTCATAACCTTCCCAATTCTTTTTTTTTTCTTTGTACTTTTTTTTCTTGGAATTGGTCCTGTATGTATGTATTTTGATTTTTTTGTTGTTATTGTTTTTTGTTTTGTCTTTCTGTGCCGTGTTTGTATTGCAGTGGTTTATATTGTGGCTCTCTGTGACCTTGCAAAAGTGTATGTTCTCTTCATACTGAAGGGATTCCTAGTCTCTGCTACCCTCTTCTTCCCTTCCTCCGGCAATCCCTAACCTGTATTCTTCTCTCTCTCTCTCATCCTCCCTCTAGGTCATTAACCCAATCTTTTCCCATTTCTTTCTTTTCTTTATTTTAGCAGAATAGCCTACATCATCTCTACTCTCTTGTTGCTCTCTCTCCAAATCCAAGACTAAGAGCAAGAACCAACTGAAGAAAACTGTAGCCATGGTTCACTGAATGGAGCCACCGGAACTTGCTGGAAATTCACTGTCTATACCTAGCCACAAATCCTCTTTCCAGGTGTTGGGAAAGTCCCACAGACAGGTGTCTAGGCAGAGGTGCTCTATGTAAAATCATTAGAGAGGCTGCTGGAAAAAGCTACTGATGGCTGGGTGTTATGGTCCATCACACACATGGGGAGCCTAACATGGAGAAGCGGCCTCTACTACCCATCCAAAACCTGAAAATGTCCCGTTTATCTGAATTTTTCACTTTTTGTTGAAAAAAGTGTGCTCTAATATTCCTATACTTATTTTACCATTGGATATTATTATTTTTCAAATATCATCTGTACTTGAATCTTGGCTGTTTATTGATTTTCACCAAGAAGTATTTTCTTTTAGCTACCATAAAATGTAAGTGTTCTCTCATCTACATTTTATTGTAGTTTACTATATCATTAATTTCCTCTTTCATTATTATAGTCAACCCTCCATATTTAAAACATATGAAAAATGAGGCTTGAAAATAACTACACAGATACTTTTGTCTGTACTGAACATGTGAACAATTTTTCCATTTTTTTCCTAAGCAGTAGAGTATGACATTTTATTTTATTAGCTACTTTAAGTAATACAGAAGTGATTTAAAATATAGTTTATATCCAATTACATTTTATACAAGGAAATTATATATCCACACATTTTGGTGTCCACGAGGAAGCCAGGAACCACTCCCTCACCTAAAGAAAATGAAGCCCTATATACAAAGATTATGCAGTAGATGAGAACACAAGCTTGGAAATCAGATTTCTTATGCTAACACTTTGATTGTTTTCCATTGGTACATTTTAGCTTAATCGGTATTTCATTTGATATTGATGTTTCTCTGCCAGCTTTCATTTAGTTGACATGTTAACACAAAATTCAGCTTCATACTATGAAGTTGAATAAATGAGCAAAAATTCTGTGATTTAGTTAGTTTATCTACTTCTGATCTAACAAGGGCATCTAAAGCTTGGAAACTTGAAAAAATTAATCCATGCCATAAGATTGGGGATCTGTCAATAACAAAGAAGAGAAGAATGAATACTGGCAAGCCACTAGCAGTCCCTTAACCATTTATATTCCTAATCTTTATTCACATATTTCAACCATTTTTTATTTATTTCTTCCAGGGATGATTCTTATATATAAGATATAATACATGAAATAAAAATGTAGAAAACATATGATATGTAATATTATATTAAGTATGCCTAGTAACTGTGCTGATCTAAAATCTGAGCAGCTCTACCTTTCAGTGACTAAGACTGTTTAGGAATTCCTGATTACTTTGAACTCTGATGGTTCTCATCATGACTTCTCTTTTCTCCACTCTTTCCCTTTTTCCATTTTGTCTTAGATTGGTAGAATCACTATTATTCTTTTACCAAGACTATGTTTTATGTTGGTAACACACAGTTGTTACCAACTTCCTTTTTCTTTTAATGTCTGAATGACATCACTGCCTCCTTTCAATCCAAGCAAAGGCTTGACATGCTTTTAAATCCCCTGATGCTAGTCATACCATTCAATATGTATCACGAAATTATTTTAATAAGCAGCTTTATTAAAGAAGAATTTACTCAGAGTAAAATTAAATAGGTCTGAATATATAGTCCATTTCGTGTAGAATCTTCACAATAATTTGCTTGAAACAAAAAATTTCAACTTTATGACAACTTATGCAAACTCAATGCTTGTTTGTCAGCATACTTGACATTTCATTTCCTGAACATCTGTCTTTCTCTCTTCAACTTTTCTCTTTGGATTACTTTGCCTGGGGTTCCATAACCAAATACCGCAGAGGGCTACTTAAACAACAGAAACTTATTTCATCATAGGTCCAGAGGCTGGAAGTCCAGGGGGCCAGCAGGGCTGGGTTCTGGTGAGATCTCTTTTGCTAGTTTGTAAGGCAGGCCACCTTCAAACAGAGACCCTTCTGCTGTGACCTCATATGGACTTCCTCTATGCTCAGGGACTCCTGATATCTCCCCTCTCCTCATTCTGGCACCAGTCTTTGGATTAGGGTCTTACCCTTGTTTATGACCTCATTTAATCTTAGTGAAATCTATAAATGCCCTTTATCCAAACATAGTTACATTGTGGATTTGAGTTTCAACATTTGGATTTTGGAGGCAAACAAATCAGTTCATAAGCATCTTTTTGTTGTATGTCCATCAATAGCTTCCAGTGAGGTATGTACAGAAAACAGTCCTGGATTTTTATATGAAATGATATCAATTATTTAAATCCTTGAGAACAGACTTTAGGCCAAGACTTTGCAGTTATAATTACACTCCTCAGTACTGTGAAATATGAATAAGCTATCTTCTAGCATATGATTTTTTAAAAAGATTTCTCATGTTATTCAAATGAGATATTTCCCCCTTTGGATATTATCTGTCATTATTTATGGATAATTTCTGAATTTCAATTAATCTCTGATGGTTGAAAACTACTTACAATGCATACAAATGTGAACATTTATATGATATTTCATAAATAAAGCACTCATTAGAAGATTAAGCATTGTTTTGATACAACTATTAACATTTGTCATGATTTTAACTGCTCAGAGAAAAGGCATATATGATCATCTTCATAATTAGCACTTAATTTAGCACTTCTTAACATGTTTTATCAGAACAGATAAGGAGAACGATTCTGAATATAAGGCTAAAAATATTATCTTGAAGCCGAAGTCAGTATAATCCTTACTGATGAAAGAGTGGAAAATTTACATTTACAAAGGTGACATCACAATTACTTAATGGTGTGAATGTTGGAAACATTTATATATATATATATAGATAGATAGATAGATGATAGCATACACACAAATGAGATTGAAAATAACTAGAAGGAACAAATAAAATTGCCATTATAAATAATTACATACAGATCATATGATTTTCTAATTTCAAAAGACGAGAATGAGCTTAAAACACAAAGCGCATGTGTCAGCACAGTCAGGCAGCTGACTTTTGACAAAAAAATGACAAAAACACTCCACCTTTGTCTGCTCACCCTAGCCACATACTAAATATCATAAAGAAAATGAGGAAGAGTTGCTGTAAGTATCAACATTACATATTTATACACGCTTTTCCCATGATGTTCCTGATATGGCCATGAACAGCTTCTTGTTGATGGTTCATCTGAATGTGGGGAAGCCATAACAATAATGTTCTTGTGTGGTATTCCATCAAGAGATCATCAAGGACATGATTTTCTACTCTTACATACTAAAATTAACATGGACTATGGTGCATCTGGCAGTCACTAAGAACACAATGCTGAAGAAGATGCGGAGAAAAAGCAACACTTTTACACTGTTGGTGGGATTGTGAATTAGTACAACTGCTATGGAAACCAGTGAGAAGGCTCCACAAAAGACTGGGCATGGAACCACCATATGATCTACCTGTATCACTTCCCAGTATTTCTCCTGAAGAATTAAAGTCATCTTATTACAGTGATGCATGCATACCCATATTTACAGCAGCACAATTCACAATAGCCAAATATGGAACCAATGGATGTTGGTTCCATCAATGGATGAATGCAAAAAGAAAACGTGGTACATATATATACACAATGGAATTTTATTCATCCATAATGAAAAAAGAAATTATGGCATTTGCAGAAAAATGGATGGAACTTGGAAATATTATGTTAATCAAAATAAGTCAGACTTACAAGGTTAATGGTCATATGTTTTCTCTTGTATGCAAATGTAAGAGAGGAAAAAGGAAAATAAAGGTTTGGAGTGGATTTCCTAAAAATCAAAGGGAGATCAATAGAGGAAAGGAACCATGGGATGGGAGTTAGAGAGGGAGAGGGAAAATGCTGGGGTGTGATATTATACATTTTTATAGCATGCTGTACTTTAATGAATAATACTCAAGGTACAGGACATTGCATCTAACATTGTAATAAATAAAAGGGAAATCAGATCAGTCATCAAAGGCTCTAGAGTGAACAGTTATCTTCATAACCCCCATATTTATCTTCTTTACTTTTGGGGTATAATTTAATAAGATCATCAATGGTAATTGCAGCTTCTGTTGCAAATGTTAAGCTCTTCACCTTGACTATGGTTAGTTCAAACACCCCTGCTTGCTTGTTGTCTCAAGGTTTACCATAGATCAAATCAAGACGGATCCATTTTAGATTTTTATATTCTGGATTAACTTGAGCGTCATTATGAAAAGCTCTTAACTTTGCAATCAGATCTGTGAAGTCTTGGGCGGCATTAACTACCAGTGTGCTGGAAATAACAAGAAGAAACCTTTCAAACTCTGCCATAGCAAGCTGTTCCCAAGAGCCCATGCTGGTTGCATAGTTTTCAAAGTATACTACACCTCCAACAGGAACCACAGATTTTTTACTCCAAAACTCTCTTCACCACACAAAGAGCATCATGTAAAGAGTGTTCCATCTCATCACACATGAAATCATTTGTCCCACATAAAATAATTGATGCACATGTACCTGCCTTAGTATTTTTGATTAAGATCAGTTCATCATCACAAATTCTCTCCTGTACCATTTTTTCTGCTTGTCCCAAAAGTATCTTCACCTTCCAAATTGGCCAGGGTTAACAGAATAGTTTGCTCCAGAAGTTTTAGTAAAGCATTGAAGATCCTTTTTCAAAACTTTCCTAATTGCCATCACATCAGCCTCCACAAAATACTTCAGACACATAATCATCAATTCCACCATTGACTTGAATAAGGTTGGCACCAGTTGCCAGTATATCCTGAATTGTCTCCTTGGTGATATCTGATTCTAATTTGGTCCAATTTTTCAAGGTCTGCGATATTCACCTGTACACCAAGGTTCATTTTTGTTTTCTGCAGGCTGAAGTCAAGGCAAGCCATTTTTGCCTTAACTGCTCTCTTGGACATGCCCTGAGAAGCTACCACACAGTTGAGTGTGCAGCATGCTCTCCGCCTGACTTCTCCCATTAGCTTTCAGAATATTAACAGAATTGACAGGCTGGCCTCTTGCATCTGTGCATTTAAAAGCAAGTACAGCATCTACTACCATGTTAGAGAAGAAATCACCATTTATTTTTTTTTATTTTTTTTTATTTTTTTTATTAGAATATAGAAATACAGTTGAGGGAGAAACATTATCAAAACAGTATCAATCAGTGGATATAAACTTTGTTATTTAGGGGAAAAACCAGATCATGGATATCCACCTTGAATTTTACCTTTTGCATTTTCCCCCAGAAGAGCTCATGCCTTGAATGGATAGTTTGTGGAGGAATGACATCGGCTTCTGGGATGGTTCCCCCCTCTTCCCAATTTCCAGTCTCCTATGAGTTCTTCATATACCCTCCCCCTCCCCATCCCCCTCCCTACACCTCTG
>PVKS010031175.1:0-23673 GCA_004027875.1 Aplodontia rufa
TGGTTTCTTCCTTGAGAATATTTGCTTACTCATAGACTGGGCCTCTATTCTCTGTCCTCCAGACCCAATTTTCTCTCATATTTATCACCTCTTTCTGCATTTTTGGAGGGCTTCCAAAGTTTCCCACATGATCAACTTAATTTTTTGCAGATTGAAGTGTTTTTTATTTTAATATTGCAATAACATCTTAAATTTCCCTATAATTTTTCTCCTAAACCACTGGGTTTTTGATAAGCCATTTGTATCTCCTATGACTTAACTGATCATATTTCAAAATGATAGAATCTTCTTCTATCCCAATGAAGATTTTTGAAAGTATTCTGGTTCCCACTGACAATCAACTCCAAAGATTTGTTCTTCTTCTGACATTTCAGAATGTTGTTGCCTTTCTCTTATTCTTCAGAATGTGTTCAAAGGCCTCTTGTTCATATTGGCCAACAGAAAGAGTATACAAATTACCCTTGGTTCCATTCTCTACTCTCACAGATTCGGATAACATGTTCTTCTCAGATCTACAACTGGCTGAGACATGCAGAGCCCCTAGCCTAATTCCCAGTGGTGCTAGCCAGGTTCTTTCTCAGGCAGGTATACCAGACTAAGACTAGATCTTCTACCCCTCACTGTCTGATTTTGGAGGTATACAAAACACTATAACCTCTGTAAGTCAGTACATCCACTACAGAAATCAGCATGGGGATTCCTCCAAAAACTAGGAACGGAACCAGCACGTGCCCCAGCTATACGACTCCTCAGTATGCATCCTAAAGAACAACAGTAATCTTACTGTAGTAATACATGCAGCTCCTCATGTTTATAGCACCACAATTCACAATAGCCAAACTATGGAACCAGCCCAGGTGCCCATCAGTGGGTTAATAGACAAAGAAAATGTGGTTGATGTACATATGGAATTTTATTTTGTCATAAAGAAGAATGAAATTATGTCATTTGCAGGAAAACAAATGGAATTTGAGAGCACTACATTAAGCAAAATAAGCCAAACTCAGAAAGTCAAGGATCATATAAACCCTTTCTCTTGTATGTGGAAGACAGAGAGGAAAAATGAAAAGAGAGATTGTGTGTGTGGGGCGGGGAGGTCTCTCATGATAATCAAAGGGAGATCAGTAGAGTAGAACAGAAGAAATAGACCAATAGAAGGAGAAGTGGAGGGAAAGGGGAAGTTCTGAGAAACCATATTAACCAAATTAAATTGTTATACCATGTGCATGTATAAATACGTAATAATAAATCTATTATGTATAATTAGAATGCACCAATAAAAATATGGAAAAATAAATAAAACATCACAATCTTCAGGTTCACTACAAAGAAGATTTTTTTCCTTCTCTGGCCAAGTCAAGGGTAAACTTTATTCTTAGAGACCATACCCCCCAGGATTCAATACCCTGCAATTGCTTGGTCAACTGACTACCTAAATACAAACACAAACACACAAACACACACACGTACACACACACACACACACACACACACACACACACAGAGAAAACATTAAACTTCCCTACCCAAGGGTATTCTGAGGGTCACAGCCTCTAAAGAGAAACTAAAGACACAGATTGGGAAGCAAAGGATGGGACAAAAGTGTAGGCCAATTTTCCAAATGTGAAGGTCTTGCATTTCTGAACCAAGGGCTGCCTGTGGAGAAGGGATGCAGGGTCTTGCACCTTCAGGGCAGGCTCAGCAGGGCCAACATCAGCCTCTAACTGCATTTTCCAGTGCGGCTCTATCTGCCTTGCAGTCTGAAGGTTTCTTGACAAAAGGCCAAGTGTAAGTACTAGTTTCTGGTGATGGAAAGGTGCCAAGTGTTTTATTTTTTGTAAATACTGTAGTAGGCAGTTGAGGTTAGTTATCAAATACCTGTTAAGAAGTCACAATGGAAAAAAAAAGTCACAATGGTAGGAGTAAATTGTGACAATAAAGAATCATGGGATCTTGTGTTGCAACGGTCCTTAGTAGTCTTTCAATTCAAACTTCTCAACTAGAAAGTAACACTAAGGTGTCAGGCCCATGCTTAAATTCCTCCAGTGATCTAGAACTCAGTACTTGGTCAAACTGTTCACTTTATTTTTACAGAGTTCTAAGTTTTATAATGCTGTATTTTATACCGAGGCAACATTTAACTCTGTACACTTTCTAACGCTGAGTCCTAGTTCTCTGGAATAATCCTAACATTTCTTTCAAGAGGGAAACTCTTTCAAGATATAGACCTTTTTCTCAAGAAAGACCTTCAAATACAGTAGTATCATACCCTCCTCCCAAGTTGTCTTTTTCAATTGCTCCTAAGGATACTAGCAGAACTTTGATTAAATCTAATTAAGCACACTAACCCAGCTATTCAATACTCTCAAATGAATACTACCACTTGCAACAATGGTAAATACACTCTTGGCCAGCATCCCTATTTACAGAATAGAAAACAGAACATTTTAAACCTACCACATATATTCTTTTCCACAGCTCCAGTAACCCCTGATTAATGACCTCCACTTGCAAAGGAGGCTACTTACCTTAACCATGAAATAATGAATGTTATTGATCCAACAAGCTACTGCTATAGAGTGTTATTGATCACCCAATCTTTGGTTAAAATGGTCCTCATTTAGCAATTTCACTGTCACAAACACCCGGAGCAAAGCACACTCATAATTAGAGTTTCAGGGAGTTAAAGTGAGAGGTGATGGACAGAGATCTCAGCTTTCTCCCATTTATTCTTGCTTCTGAGCTATTGTTTGTGTCAGAAGGGATATTGATTTTCTATAAAAATAAGAAAACAAGAGGCACCAAGGGGCCGCAGAAGGTCAGCCTGCGCTACAGAAGGAGGGGGAGGTTTAGCACTCTATCTCTGTCACTTGCCTTCCAAGAGAAGGGAATATTTTCTTTCCTGTGAAATCGGCCTCTAATACATCACCTAAGGAAGTCTCCTGAATGTGACTTCAGGCCATCACCCAACAAATTCACTTATAAAAGAAAAAGAAGCTAAACTACACTTTTAAGAGCAACAAACAAATGATGTATTAGTGAAGAACAGAGCAAAATTAGGCTATAATCACCTAATTAATGACTCCTATACAGACAATTTGAGTAAGAATCAGTAAAAAGTAATTTTACAAGAATCATCCCTTTTTAGAGTATCCACAAACATAAACACAGGGGAAAAGATTAAAATAATAATTTGATCTTTATGCAAGCATATGAAACCTATTATATCATAACCACTATCAGTTCCTCATAATCCATGAGGGATTAGTTGGTATAGAACTGAAAGGAGACTAGAAAGAGAAAAGTAAATACATCAAATATACCAAACTTAAGTTTACTTATATAAACTTAAAACTACTCTTTTTAGTTTGCAAAAAGTGAATTTAAGGAAATCAGAAATAAAGCTTATTAAGACATATTTTCAAATGTCAAACACCTAATACATGCTTTTATGAAAACTCTATCTACTGACTACATTAAGTCAATCTTAATGATCAAGTTCATCTAAATAATTTTGCGAGATGGATCATGACTCTGAGAACCCTCAACACCACTGAAAAAGCAAAGTCCTACACTTTGATCTGTTTGTGAATAAACTGTAGCATATTCAAGCAATTTATTACAAAATAAGCAAGAGGATTCTTGAAAGTATTTCTTTTAATGCAGAAGAAAGCAAGAATTTTTTGACAGAATCAACTCATCAAGACAGAATAATCATATCCAAATCACAAATTATTAACTATGTACACTCTAATGCTAGTCCTGTTTAGCTTGCCTGGGGATGTGCCTCACTGTAGAGCACAAAGCCCTGATTTCAATTCCCAGCACCACGCAAAAACAGAAAATACAAATAATAATAATAATAATAATAATAACTGAAGGCAGCTTGAAAATGAAAAGATTTTAGCACCACTTTATTGCTGAAGAGAGGTTAAACATATATGAAATCAAAGATTAAGAAAAAACAACCCCCCTCTTTCCCTATAGAATGGATTTAGGGGAAAAAATACAAACCACTTCTGTTTTGGTAACTACAGATAAAAGGAGACAAAAATCAAGGGGAATTCAGGAATCTTAAATAACAATTAAAAGATTTAAAAGAGTTTTTCTCATATGATGTCTGCTATGACTTTACAGCTACAAGCATTCTGGCATCTGTATTACTAAAAGAACTCTGAAGTCACGGACCGGGGAGATCGCCCAAATGGGAGAATGGGTTCTCCTGAATTTGAAGAGAGTAAGAGTTCCAAAAGAACTTCTGTCTACTTCAATTTCTCCATCTCGCAGATGACTAGAATTTATTTTATCACAACCTGACCAAAATTGATGGTCTAGGGTCAGGAAAAGAAAGACTAAAAGATCTCACTGTCAGATCACAGGCTCTGCATTTGGAGCCATATCTTAGAGTCCACACAGTTAAAAGTGTCTAACATACACAATTATTTCACAGTTTAACAAGAAATTAGAATAGCCAAAAGGATGTTTTTGAAACTGTCGTTTTCTCTACTTTTTGCAGGACTTGGGTAAAACTGCCATTCTCGATAGCAAGAAGATTACAAGGTATACATGCTCCATATTAAGACAAACGGGACTATCTCAACAGAGTTTCAATATCATGAAAGGCTACAAGTTGACTAAACAATTCTTGTTTGATTAAAAATGGCATGATGAGGGGCTGGAGCAGTGGTTCAGCAGTTATGGTGCTTGCCTGACATGCACGAGTGCACGGGTTCAAATCCCAGCACCACGTACACAACTATGTCTGAGCAACAAAAGCCACATGAAAAACTAAATAAAATTTATTCTGTATTTCTCTCTCTCTCTCTCTCTCACTGTCCCTCTCTCTTTAAAAAAAAAAATGGCATGATGAGTCAGGCACAGGCCTACAGCCCCATGTTACTGGAGAAACTGAGGCAGGAGGACAAGCAAGTTCAAGGTCAGCCTAGCTAACTTAGGAAGAAAAAAATAAAGAGTTGAGGATGTAGCTCAATGGTTGAGCACTTGTCGAGCATGAGTGAGGCCCTGGGTTCAAATTCCCAGGGGGGGGGGAACAAAAAGCATTATGGGAGGGGACACCTTTATAAAACAGCTAAATTGAGTAAACAGACCTTAAAAAGGCATATAGGAAAACCAAACTATGAGCCCATCTCAATAACACTGAACAGACTGGTAAATATAAAGTTAGAAAAGTTTGAAATCTGGATCAAAACCATCCATAAAATATGGAGACATCCAGACCTATATAGTTTGTCCTGTTACCAACACAGCATCACCTCAGGGTACCTAAAATTTATGTCTTTGTTTTTAAGACAAACTTCAGAAGAAGCTAAGTCCTAAGAATGGTCATATGTTATACAGTTGTAAAAGTTAAGATGAGACAGAAAAGGGTCACGGAAAAGGCAAATTCAGGGCCACAAAACACAATGAAATATGAGCTTTGAAATCAGGTTTGATTCTCAGTTTTGCACTGGGTGACCTTGAGCAAATTATCTAAACACTCTTAAACTCAATTTCCTCTTCCATAAAATTCAAATAGCGGAATTTTACTATACAGTAGAACAATGAACATTATCTGCTAAGCGTAGGACAGTGCTTGCTACACACAGTTACTGCTTAATTAACATTAACCAGTATTAATAAGGACAGAATACAATGGTCTCAACCTGGAGTACTCCATTCATTAGGGTAGATACAATAAAGATAGGGAGGATCAAGGTAGAAATGTTAAATATCCTGCAGTGCACCACAAAGAAACTGTCCCATCCAAACACTAGTAGAATTCTCATTGAGAAACAGACATCAGGCTAATATAGGTAATATTAATGTACCAAGTTGGAGATTATTAATGTTCTTACAACTAGCCATGATATTAACACCAATGTGTTAAGCATGCAACCACTGGAGAAAAAATTTGTCTGGCTTGATCATGTTTGGTCTGGGACTAATGGGAAACTTCGCACTGTTATTTCCAAAACACACCATGTGTTCAGACAACTTGAATGTCTGCTATAAAAAATGAACTCAATATAGTCAAATTATAAGTAGCATAGAATAAAATTACAACTCAAAAGTACTTAAAACCCTGATTCTTAAAGTGAAAAAGCAGGAACATACACCAACTGCATATGCCTGGCACCTGTGCATTTTCCCACAGGCACATTTGTACTCCAGCCTCTGCTGAGACTCTGGTGCTGAAGGACAGTATCTATGTATGAACTACATGGAACAAACAGCAGCCATGTAAGGGAGATCTCACCATTCAGACATGTTCTCATCAGAGCCCTGTTTTTGTTCCTCTGCTTCACACTCCATTCTTTCTTTCCTTCCTGTTTTGCTTAGGAAAGTCCTATTTTCTGCAGTTTCACACAACCCATGACCTGATGAGGTCCAGGGAGTATTCTCCTTCCAGCGGGAGAGACGCTGCTTCTTAGCAGACTTGAATCTGCATCCTCTCTCATAGCTCCAATCTGATACCTTCAGCTTCTGCTGAAGGCTGGCAGCCACCTCTGATGTCACTCGTTTCACCTTCCGCCGGCGCCTGAGTGGTCGACAAGGTGCATTTTCAGTAAAGGAGTCAGATTCATGCCAAGAATGTTGCTTACTCTTAACTACGGCATTGAGAGCTGGGTGCCGTTTGGCTACCAGTGTGTCATCAGAGTCACTGAAATTGGTGACTGGGGCCACTTCTCGACAGTCCTTAATGGTCTCATCTAGACTTGACTCAGAGGCCTCACTATAGCAGCAGGTATGTTCTGCCAGGTGAGTAAAGTCAGACCTGCGCTTCCGGCCCCGGCGTTTCCGAAGCTGCCGCCTCTGCTGCCGAGGGCTCAAGGCCATCTCCTCCCACAGCTCACCAAGCTTATTCTGTTCAGAAGTCTGCTCCAAGGCTGAGGCTAAGTCATGTACCAGCTCATCCATGAGGCCACATCTGCAAAAAAAAAAAAAAAAAAAAAAGTTCAAATTTGAAAAAAGAAAAAGAAAGTCTGAATAGGATCTGTAAAAAGAAAGTCTGAATAGGATCTATAAAAAGAAAGTCTGAATAGGATCTGTTGTTTTCAAATAATTTTATAAAATTGATCATGGCAATTCAGAGTCCTGCTATCCATAAAAAATAAAGACATCTTTCATCCAGCTACATTTAAGACTCTGTTCCTACCATTCATGCTCCTTTAAGGTACAAAAAAATACATGTTTGCTTCTGTTAAATGCATGAAGTCAATATGTTCTTAAGTACAAAAACTCAACTGCTCACCTAATAGCAACTGGTTATTAGCAGAAATAAGCAAACTCAGGGGACTAGATCTCTCTCTCTCTCTTTCCTTTCTCCCCAATTAAACTTGTCACTGAGTGCTAGATGAAGAAATCTAAAAAGATTAGAAAATGTCTCATCAGATAGGAACAGAACAAGAAGCATGGCAGAGCTGGGAGAAAAAAAGGAGGGACCCAGTCCCAGTATGGTATTGAGAATGGATGAAGGACTGCTTTGTGGTCTCGGATCACTGCTGAGAAAGCATATGGGAGAAATAGAGAACTTAGTGACACAATCCAATGAAAACGACTTGCAGTTTTAGTGATCCAAGAATTTGTAGTGACCCAGGTTTGTACTCAGAACAAAGAGCTCAAGTATCAACTGCCATCCAGAAGCTACTGGGTATAAAAACCTTACAGAATTTGTCACTTGTTTTTTAATAGCTAGCAACTTTCAGGCTCCACTGCCCATCCTGATTGTCCTAATTACATGCTTTAGCACCACACAATCACACAGAAATAGGAAATAACTAAAAATGAAATGACAGGGATGGCACATACTTTTTAGCTAATTACTTTCCAAAATTTCCTATTTTTCTACTCATTCTTGTCAAATCATCACACTTCAGAGGCAATTCTTTCAAGGAATGAGAGTAGCAGAGGCAATTTTTAAAATTCCCTTTTAAAAAGAAATGTCTGATCTGTACAACACCTAATAAAATATAAACTAAAGTAGCACTTTCTCCCTATCCCTTGTTAAGCCCAAAGTATTTCAGGATCATAATTAGAGCTTAAAACTCTGTGTGGCACCACTCTCAAACCATAATTCATATTTTGCAAAGGACTTTCTACAACCTATTTTCATGCTGTCCCTACTTGGACAGATGGCCAAAGAATTCAAAGGCCAGAAAAGTCTTCTGGCTTATGTGACACATCTGTGGGAGCAAAGGAGACATCTAGCTCCAAAACTAACACCTAAAGTAAACTCTCAAACTGTCAAACGCCACACACATAAAAAGATCATATCTCTTTAATCAATAAATTGTTTTAAATGCCATGTTTGGGATTGCAAAACTACTTCTTAAGACAGTAATAGATAAACAAGTGGGAACAGCACATTTAAATTTCATTCCCTAATAAAGAACTACTGCTTTAAAAAAAAGGCTGAACTGAGCAAACTTAAACGTGGAATGAAGCTACCAAACCAGTCCGCTTGTGCATGATCTTAACCTGCCTCAAAGACTGCAGTTCGAACGCAAGTGACAGACAAACCCTGGGGCTCACACACTTCCAATCTCTCTCGGGTGCCCGAGAGCACCCCGGATGCAGGCACACTCTCGGGGAGAAGTAAGCCGTCCAAGTCACACAGGAAGCTAATGGACAGCAGGCAAGGAGACAGCCAGGCGCTGAGTCCAAGGGGTGGGAGGTGGGGGAAGCAGGAAGCAACTTCTCATTTGGACGAGGGTCAGGGACAGAAACTGTCAAATAGCAAGTCCTGGCGACTGGACTCGCTCCGAGACCGCGGGTCGCAACAGGGCCACAAATGTGAGAAAAGCCGTGTTTCTAAGGTCTCTCCACCATGTCCCGGCCCAGCCCGGAGGGCTAGGGCGACCCTGGCTTGGAACACCACGCCCACGAGGTCGCCAACAGAAACAGAGAGAGGAGAGAAGGGGACTGTGCCCCGAAAGCCGCCCGACCCTCAGTGCCCCGGACTGGGGCGATGGGCCCCGAAAAGCAAGGCCCCACCACCCTCGTCCCCCCCACTGGTCACCGCGGTCCCTTGGCGCCATTAGCCGCCCGCCCACAGCCCAGAGTCCCGATCCCCTCTGTTGCTGGCCCTACACCCCGACGCTCTCAACCCACTCCGCCCCCTCACCGGCTGCCACAGCCACCTCCAACAGCCGCCGCTTTTGGGGCCAAGTCTCCCCGCCGGGGTTTCCCTCTCTGACCTCATTTCCGGTCTGGGCCGGAGGGGTGGGGCAGCGGTGGAGTGGGAGGGGTTGACTGCGAAAGGGCCCGCCCCGACCCAGCGCTTCCGCCCCGCAGCCGCGCCCACTTCCGCCCCTCGGTGGGCGGAGCCTCAGGGAAGCCGAAGGGTGGGAGGGGAAGCGAAGAAGGGCAGCGAGTAGAGGCTGGCAGGGACTTGGATCATCTCGGGGAAGATGCTGAGTGCTGATCTCATCGCTTTTAGGGGCAGCAGAAAGTTGAGGATTTGTGAGGTTGAGGAGAAATGGATCTTCGCTCTTCACTGTAAGAGTTGGTACAGCCTTTGGGAGAGGGCGATTTTGCATTGAATTACTTGGAGCAGTAAGAATCCATGTCTTGATCAATAAAACACATAATATTGGATTATAACTCAAATATTCGTAATCCCATACTGACTTAAGTACGTGGAAAACTTAATAAATGGGGGAAGAGGAGATAAATCTCCAAAGTAATTTATGTAGATACCCCACCCGGAAGCATAACTCCCACTTAGGTGTGAATTGTGCATAGTGCTTTCCTGCCCAAGAGTACAGTATGGAAAAGCAGCAAAAATGAGTATAGTGGAGAAAGCTGACAAACACTGTCTTACTCAGGTGATCAAGGTTAACGTCAACAGCGATGTCACATTGATAGTGTGTGAACTGGGTATATGATGAGAATGGCACTTCATGGTACTTTCCTTCCAAACCCCATAACCCCACCCTAATCACAAGAAGAAAACAAAAATCAAACCCCAACTGAGGGACAACCGACAGAACGCCTCACCAGTATTCCTCAAAATTAAGATTATCAAAGACAAGGAAAGTCTGAGAAACTGTCACAGACACAAGGAGCCTGAGGAGACATGACAAGTAATTAATTCTACTTTAGATCTACTGAATTTGTGACTCCCGCAGGACAGAAATATGGAAATATTCAACAGGTGTCCACAGCCAGCAACCCTCTTTTATGCTTCAATGAAAATTCTCTCCCACAAATCATCAGATCACATGGTGTCAGTCACCTCCATCAGCACTGAAAGCTCCCAAATTCTTGAAATGCAGCTTTGATTTTCTGCTCTCAGCTAGATTTCTCCATTTATGTGTTCCACCAGCATCTCTGAAATTTATCAACATAAAACTCACTTTCCTCTGTAGTTCCTATCAAATATGCCCTTTCTCCACTGTTCCGTTTGAGAAACTTCACCAGAACTATGAGTGAGAAACTTCAAAAACATTTTTAAAAGATTCCTGCTTCTTCCTTATTCTGCTTTATTTAGTTCAGTGCTAAGCCAAAGTTCATGGATTCCACTCCCAACAGTGTTCTTGCAGCCATCCTCCCTCTTTTGTTTTTGCTCTGTCATAGGCCATGTCTGGGCAAGTGACCACTCTTCTGGATGATGTAGCCACAGCCTTATTGGTTTTTCCACTTGTGGTTGCTTCCCAGAAAGACCATTCTCTATACTGGAATCCCAGTGAGCTTCCTAAACACAATCTGGATATTGTCACTTTATCCATCTTCCATCATGCTTTAGCATACCATACCACTTACTGCTTCTTGAACACCCTTGGGACTTGGAGTGATTTAAGGACTCAGTGTCAGTGCACCTCCATGAAGACTTCCCCTCACTTGCCCACTCCTTCAGTGTGCACTCTCTTGCACTCTCTCTCTCTCCTCTCTTCACTTGCCAGAATCTTTATCACAGCACTTTATTCATTCAACCTTGAATTAGAGACAATTACGTGCAAGCTTGCCTCCCAACTAAATCACTCATTCAACATATATTTACTGAGCACCTACAACATACCTGGCCCTGTGCTAATCTTTAAAGCAAAGCTTCCTCCGTTGCACCGGAGGCCCTGCTCCCTCGCAAGTGCCTGGCACAGTTCTTTGCACATGGCAGCTGCTCAAATAGATTACAAACTAAATATTTGTTTACTAAATGCAGGCGAAGAAAATAGAAGTACTTAATACTAGGAGAAAATCTTAATGCAAGCTCCACCTTCATAGGATGTGGAAGCCATGGGCAGAGCTACTTGATAGAAGAGGGTGGAAAGAGAAGAAGCCTATAGGGGGTGACTCAAAAGGAAGGGGGCATTTGAAGAGGACTGTGGCATAAAAGCCAGAGGAGGGAGAGTTTTAAGAAAAAAGAAGACCAAAATTATCATTGGGAATAAGTAGTTGTAAGGAGTTGTAAGAGTTGTAAGAGTTGGCCGTTGAGGAGTTCACCGATGGGAAGGAGTTTGAGGAGACAGAGGGAGGGGAGAGGTGAGCTGACCACCTGTGCTGGCTGTGGAGCTTCTGCAAGCGTTCGATTCCTTGTCTATAATATGGGCTCAATCTGGTATATTTGTATCTCTTAGATGGAGATAAAATAATGAATGTGAATAATGTAGCAGAGAACCTGACACAAAGAAGAGGGTCTACTCAAAACCCATTTCCCTCAGCTGATCGTTGGAGTAGATGAGGAAATGAGTTGAATGAGCAAAAGCCCAGCTGAAAAAGGATCTGAACATTGGAGAAAGAATAGCTTTCTCTTCCTCTGCCCTCTGCAAAAAGCATTAAAAATAATTAATAGTAAATACAAATATTCTCTTGATTCGTTAGATTCCCTGCACTTGTAACAAACCAAAACTCCTCACCATGGTCTGAATGGCCAAATGCCTGGGCCCTGTCTACCTCTCCTCTTGACCCTCTTCCCAGTGTACCCATCAAGCTGGCTCTCCCAAACTTCCTCAGGGCCCTGACATATTCCTTGTACCTCAGAGCATCTTTGAGGTCTTGTCTAAAATGTCATCTTCACAGAGAGACCTTTCCTAATATGATCTAAAGTAATTTCCATCCCATTACCTCTGTCTTGATCCACTTTGTGTTACTGTAACAAAGTACCACAGACTGGGTAGCAAATAAAGAACGGAAATTTATTTTCTCATGGTTCTGGAGCTGGGAAGTCCAAGATCAATACCATAACATTGGCCATTAAGTTTCAACACTGGGTTTTGAAGGAGACAAATTCAACCCATAGCACCTTTTTTTTTTTGAGATGACAGTGAGAAAGAGACAGAATCAATTTTTTTTTTTTAAAGAGAGAAGGACAGTGAGAGAGAGAGAAAGAATCAATTTTTATTGAGTTTTTCACATGGCTCTTGTTGCTCTGACATTTAGTTGTGTATGTGGGTGCTGGGGATTGAACCTGTGTACTTGCGCATGCCAGGCAAGCGCAATAACTGCCGAGCCTCCGCTCCAGCCCCCTCTAGCACCTTCTTGACTTCCCTATAGCACTTATGTAAGCCAGCATTACCTTAATGGTGTTTACTTCTTGGAACTCTGTCGCTTCCCCCTACAATGTGATTTCTTAACCATGGGGACACTGTCTATCCCTACAAAGGGCAAAGGGCTTAGATAGCTCTGGCACAGAGCAATAAACATTTTGTGAGTGAATGGATTCCTCATCCTCTCATCTCCTCAGTTGTTGTTTTTGTTTTTGTTTCATTTTCCTATTTTCCAGGCTTAGATCTTTTTCTAAACAGATGCAAGACATCCTGGAATATTTCCAGAAATTCTTTCCAGCAGCCACTTAAAGATGTTTCTAACAGCAGCAGTGTCCGTCCATCAGGGAGGGCAGGAATGTCATCATTTTATGTGGAAAATGAGAGACTTCCAGCAATGTGCCTGCACCTCTTCCCCCAGCACTCTTGGTACCTCCTCTTTGGCTTTATAGGAAATGTTCCTGGAAGCAGGGGTTTAGGAATGGGGGATGGTGAGTGCTCATGGACAGCAGTGATAACAGAAACAGCTCCTTCCTGTAAAGCTCATCATGGGAGGGGTGTCCCGAGCACCCCAGGGGGCAGGGGGCAGCGGGCAGGTCTGCCAGAGTCCTCTGTGCCACACCATCTTCCCTCACTCTCCTCCACTCTCTTGAATTTTGCAATTTTATTGAAGTAGCATTTACTAATGCCTTCCAGTAGGCCAGGCACCATGCCAAAGACTTTAAATTCTTCCTTTTTTTTTTTCCTGTATTACTAGGGTTAGTCCAGGGCCTCATGCATACTGAACAACCACTCTACCACTAAGTTACATCCTCAGTCCTTTTTTTAAAATTTCCATTCTGAGACAAGGTCTCAACAAATTGCCCAGGCCAACCCAAAACTTGTGATCTTCCTGCTTCAATCTAGCAAGTAGCTGGACTCGCAGGTGTGCATCTCCACATCTGGCTCCTAAACTTATCATTTCATTCAATCCTCTTGACAACCGTTGGGGGTGGGGAGTACCAGGGATTGTACCCAGGGGTGCTGAATCATGGAGCCATATTCTCAGGCTGCTTTGGTGTTTTATTTATTTATGTTTTTGTTTTTTTTTTAAGAGAGAGGGACAGGGGGCTGGAGCGGTGACTCAGTGGTTTCGGCACTTGCCTGGCAAGCACAAGGACCCAGGTTCAAACCCCAGCACCATGTACACAACTGAGTGTTGGAGCAACTAAGGGCATGTGAAAAACTAAATAAAGTTGTTTCTCTCTTTCTCTGTCTCTCTCACTGTCCCGCTCTCTACAAAAAAAAAGAGAGAGAGAGAGAGGGAGAGAGAGGGACAGTATGGCTTTCGTTGCTCCAACACTTCATTGTGTATATGTTGCTGGGGTTGGAACCCACATCCTCGTGCACGCAAGGCAAGCACCATAACCTGAGCCACTACAACAGCCCTAACTTTTCATTTTGAGACAGGGCCTCACTAAGTAGCTGAGGCTGGCTTTGAACTTTCCATCCTCCTAAACTGCTGGGGTTACAGGCGTGCACTCCTACACCCAGCTTGATAACCATTTTGACATAGGTAATAATATTAGTTTCCTGTGGCTGCTATAACAAGTTACCACAAATTTAGTGGCTTAAAGCAATACCAATTAATTTACAGTTCTGTAAGAAGTTTGGCACAGGTTCCGCTGGGCTAAACTCAAGGTGTCAGTAGGCTGCATCCCTTTCAAGAGGTTCTGGGGAAGAACCCATGTCCTTGACTTTTCTAGCTTCTAGAGACCACCCACATCCTCTCCTTGTGGCCCCTTCCTCATCTTCACTGTGGAACCTCTCGGACCCTTCTGCCCTCACATCTGTCTCCGACCACAGTTGTTAAACATGCTCAGCTTTTGGGAACCCATGTGCTTAGGATGTCCCACTTGGCTAAGCCAGGATACCTCTCAAGGTCTTTAACCTCAATTACGTTTGCACATGTCACATATCCACAGATTCTCTGGGGCCATTATTTTGCACACTGAAATGTTTTGCAGATGAGAAAACTGAAGACTTGGACAGTTTTAAGTTTACCTCAATTCAAAAAGAGTGACCTCCAGAGCCTGGACTGAAATCAAACACACTGACTCCACTGCTTTATGTCCATATCAGCAATCCTCATCTATTCCCACTCTACCCTTTCCCTGTCACAGGTGCTGTAGTGGACACTGTTGGCTGTAACCAAAACCTCCCTGCCTTCCTCCTAACCAGCTGTCCCTGCTGTAGTACTCTGCAAGAGCTACCATAACAAAACACCACAGACTGGGTGGCTTAAGCAATCGAGATCTGTCCCCTCACCAATCTGGGGGCTGGAAGGCCAAGATCAGGTTGCGGGTAGGATCTGGTCTCTCTCCTTGGCCACTTTCCTGCTGCCTCTCCAGATGGATGTCTTTCTGCATATACACACTTATGGTGTATGTGTGTTCAAGTTTCTTCTTCTTATAAAGACACCAGCCCAGTTGGGTTGAGGCCCATCCTAAGAGCTTCATTAGAATTCAGTCACTTCTTTAAAGGTCCTATGTCCAAATGCAGTCACATCCTGAGGTATTGGGGTTAGAGGCCCACATATGTGTTTGAGGAGACCCAGTTCATCTCACCATATCCCCAAGAGTCCGTGTGCTTAGAGATTTATGGCCCTCACTCATGTCTCAAGGGGTGACCAATCCAGTTCCCCAGGGAGGCTGTTCCAGGAGTGTATACATGCCCCAACGGTGAGCAAGAAGGCATGTGGGGACAGTTGTTGGGGGCACATTTTAAGACAAAGAATCTAGGAGAATTCTAGATAGACTCACAGGAAGAGACCATCATTTATTTTTCTGGAAATGGTTGTCCCTGAATGTGACATCTGGAACTGCCACACCTTGTTGCTAACATGGCGGGTCAGAGAAATGGAAAGCCCCTGGATCTCTGACAAGATCACTGATCCCAGATCACCCAACTTTGAAAGATGCACTCCAGAACTCTCTATTACGTCACATACTAACTGTTCTTATTGTTTCAGCAACTTTGAGTTGTGTGATTTTTGTTACTTGAAGCCAGCGTTTCTTCCTGCCCAACTTTCCAGCCACTCTCCCATATCCACACCATCTTCTTTCTTGCACAGCCTCAGGACCTAAGGATACAACTTACCTTTGCAAAACCCGCAAGTCCTCTACTCATGTCCCTCTTCTATCCCTTTGCAGAAATGACAATGACATACGTACCCAACTTCTACCCACAGATGCATCGACTCTTCTGCCATTGGCACTACAAATTCCTAGAGAACTGTGTGTGGAAGTGGTGGTGCGGGAGCCATCTGCACAGGTGATGAGGTACGGAAGTCACTGGGCACAGATCACTCACCTTTTCCACCTGGATGAGCTCGTTCATACATGGACCATTGGAAATCAAGAGAAGCAAGAAATGGGAGTGCTCAGAGGTCTGGGTCAAACTCTGGGGAGCTTGGAGGGAATCGATAAGAGGACAGCTGGATCTGACTTTATGAATGGACCTGAAGGGAGTGAGGGGAGGGAAATTAGCATTTATAAAACACCAGCATGCCAGGAAATAACACCATAAATACATGGAAGGTTAAGTTAAATGATAATAAAATACAGACATGCATTGCTTAACAACAAGGGCACATTCCATCATTGTGCAAACATCACAGAGTGCACGTACACAAACTAAGCTGGTATTGGCTGGTCACTAGATGGTGGCCTCTTAATGTAATCACAAGATGTGGTAAACATGACATGTGTGAGGCTGCTGCCAGTGCAACATGGCATTCCGCTGCTGTTGTTTTGGAGCTTTGGTTTTTCTTTCTTTGTTCATTTACTAGGGATTGAACCCAGAGGCACTTTGAGCCACATCCCCTGCCCTTTTCGTTTTTTATTTAGAGACAAGATCTTGCTAAATTGCTTATGTCCTCACAAAGTTGCTGAGGTTGGCCTCAAACTTGTGAGCCTCCTGCCTCAGCCTCCCAAGCCACTGGGATTACTGGTGTGTACCACTATGCATGCCAGCTGTCCTACTTTTTTATACAACCAGCAATGTAGTAGGCTTATTTACACCAGCATTACCACAAACACATAGGTAATGCAGGGTTCTATGCCATGGTGACGGTTGCCATGTCACTGATTAATAGGAATTTTTCAGCTTCATGCAGCTGTTATAATTCCACCATTATCTATGTGGCCCGTTGTTGACCAAAACATCATCATTTGATGTGAGTGTAATCGTCCGTAGCATTTATTAAGCACCCAGTTCAAGACACTATTCTAAACAGTAATATGGAATAACTCATTCATCCTCTGAGGATTAACCAGCATGGAAATATTATGGGTAGGCGGTATTATAATCTCTTTCTACAGAGGAGAAAACTCGGGCAAAAGAAGCTCACTAGCTTGCCTAAGGCTACACACCTGGCAAGTGTGCACCCAGGAAGAGTGACTCCAGGAGCTAGTCCCTCAAGAGTTCCTAATCTATAACGCCTCTGAAACGAGAGCATGTGTCTGGCATGGCAGGGCACGTAGCCATTCACACATAGATGACATACATTAATTGTTAGGCATGGATCCTTAGACAAAGAAACATGTGCCTCCTTTATTTGTTGATGAGATCATTCAATCAATTCTGAGAATAACCCTTTAATCTAAGTGCTACTGTCCTTGCACAGAAGTAGAAGCTGAAGCTCAGAGAGGTTGAACAGGGTCACATAAACGGTGCATGCAATAACTGTGATTTGAATTAGGCATCTGACTGTGGAGAGTACTCTTTCTCTCCTTTGGGGAGGTAATTGGCAGGAAATGCATTCATTCACTAACTCATTCGTGCTAGGAATCGTAGGTATCATGCCTTAGATACCAAAGATGCACCCACGAACAAATGGACTAAACTCCCTGACTTCAGGGTTCTTCTTTTTCCGGGGAGGAAGACAAACATTAAGTGATCAAGATGTGAAATGTCAGGTAGTGGGAATGCTCTGAAGAATGATTTGCAGGAGTAGGGGAAAGATGTGCTAGAAGGTGGGAGACTTGCTGCTACCTGTGATGGTATCTCAGAGAAGGGCTCATCTAAGCAGGCACCGCAAAGGAGAGAGTAGGTGTGCCGTCCAACTACCTCTGGGACACACATTCAACGGGGAGGGAACAGCAAGAACAAAGGCCATGAGGTAGTGTGTTTGTTTCCTGCGACTGCTATGACAAAATGCCACAAACTGGGTGATCTTCAGCAGCGTGAATTTATTCTCGCCTAGTTCTAGAGAGTGAAAAGTCCACAATCAAGGTGTGAGCAGAGTTGTGCACCCTCTAACGGCTCTAGGGAAGGGTTCTTCCTGGTCTCCTGGCTTCTGGTGGTCCCTGGTCCTTGGTGCTCCTTGGCTCACAGATGTGTCCCTCAAGTCACTGCCTGCATCTTTATATGGCAGTCTTTGTCTCTGTGTGCTTTCTCTGTCTCTTCTCTTCTTGTTAGGACACTAGACATTGGATTAGGACCAACCCTAATCCAATATAACCTCATTTTAACTTGATTATGTCTGTGAAGACTATTTCCAAACAAGGTCACCTTCATAGTTAGGATCTGATCATATTTTTTTTTTGGGGGGGGACACATTAAAAGTTGAGGTTATTGGGTTGGAGCGGTGGCTCAGCAGTTATGGCACTTGCCTGGCATGTGTGAGGATGGGTTTGAAGTGTTGGAGCAACGAAGGCCACATGAAAAACTAAAGTTGATTTTCTCTCTCTCTCTCTCTCTCTCACTGTCCCTCAATCTTAAAAAAATTTTTAATTGGGGTTATTAATGGCATCATCTGATCACAGGTTTCCCTCTGGCTGCAATTATTCATGTCCCTCCCACATAAAAAATATATATATGGCGTCAGGACACCCAGAAGTCTCATCCTATTGCATCAGACCAGGAGCCTAGGATGTTAGGATCTACATCAAGGCCAAATGCAGCTCCTTACATGTGGCTCCTTTTGATCTAAAGACCTATGAATCAAAGGAACCTCTGGTCTGAAAGTGTTGGTGTCGGTGGTGGCAGAGCCACAAGTAAAGCTTTCACGTCTCATAAGAATTTTGATACAGGTAATGTATTAGTTGGCCCAGGCTACCATAACCAAGTACCACAGACTGGGTAACTTAGACCACAGAAAAGTGCTGATGACGCTGAAGGCTAGAGATCCCACATGAAGGGGCTGTCAAGCTGGGTTTCTTGAGGGGCCTTTTTCCTTGGCCTGTAGATGGCTGTCTTTTTCCTGTGTCTTTGAACGGTCTTCCCTCTATACATATCTGGGTCCAGATTTCCAGGGCCAAATCATACGGGATTGGGGCTCATTCTAATAGCCTCATTTTAATTTAACGGCTTCTTTACAGATCCTATTTCCAAATACAGGCACATTCTGAGGTACTTGGAATTAGGACTTCAACATATTAATTTTGGGGGGATACAATTCATCCCATATTGGTTAAATTTAAGTATCTTGTCACACTATTTATTTTCTGTTTGTCCCATCAGCCCTTTGCTCCTTTTTCCTCTTTTTTCCCCTTTTTCTAGACTGTTTTTGTGGTTTCCCATTCCTCTTTTGTTAGCTTACTAGGTAGGTCTCTGTATTATACTTTTAATGGTTGTATAGGATTTACAATACATTTTTTTCAGTTCGACATAGTCTTACATATTGGAGGGAATTGTTGTTATGTACTCATGCATACATGGATATTGAATAGTGAGATGGTAAGTTGAGGTTGATCCTAGAGCAGAACCTACCCCGCTTCATCCATTCCCCGAGTCCAATTATGACAAAAATGACACTAAGGCCTATGTGTTCAGATTCTTCTTGATATTCCTGGGTCCTTGAGGACAAGATCATTCTTTTCTTTCAGGGATAGGGAGAACCCTTCTGGAATAGGGATCTTTTTAATTTTATTTATTTATTTATTTATTTATTTATTTATTTTGGTCCTAGGATAGAACCACTGAGCCACATCCCCAGCCCTTTTTATTTTTTATTTTTTGAGACAGGGTCTCACTAAGCTACTTACGACCCTGTTAAGTTGCTGAGGCTGACTTTGAACTTTTGATCTTCCTGGCCTCAGCCTCCCAAGTCACTGGGATTATGGATTTGTACCACCATGTCTGGCTTTTGGTCTATTTTTCAGAGGAAGGTTGGATAAGTTTTATGGCCCACTCGAGAGGAGAAAGGGCAAGAAGAATTCCTTCTAGCTCCTCTGGCCTCCTTCTGCTGTTTCCTCTATGACCAACATGTCATTTTGGGGTAGCATGTCCTGAACCCATCAGTTGTCACACACCTTACTTCTATGTATGTGAGAAGTCCTACAATACATTGGCTTTTGTTTGTTTGATTGATTGATTTGGTTCAGTTTTTTATTTTTTATTTTTTGTTTTGTTTGCCTTAAACAGTCAGGTATTGCTTAAAGAGACTTTTAATTAAAAAATATTTTTATAGTTTCAAACTTACCATCTTAGGTGCCTTTCATTTCTTTGTGGGGATTCACCTTTCTGCTAGGATTTGTCTCTGTCTGAACATTTTCCTGTAACATTTCTGGTAGTTCTGGGATGTTTTTGATGATTCTGTTAGCTCTGGTTTCTCAGGAACGTCTCTCTGCTGTTTTCATCTTTGAAAGATGTCTTTGCAGGGTGTAGAATCCTGGGTCGGCAATGTTTCTCTTTCTATGCATCTTCTGACTCACATTATTCAGCAACTGAGTCTGCTGCTCTTCTTCTCTGTCTTCCTCTGATCATGCTTTCCATACTTGCTGATGGTAATATTTCCTCATTGTATCCAGTTTTTAGAAATTTATGAGGTGCCTTAGTGTCATTTTTGTCATAATTGTCCTTGGGAATCAGTGGGCATCTTGAGTCTGTGTGTTTCTAGCTTTTATTGATTTTGAAAACCTTTTGGCTATTCCTTTTTTATTAATTAATTTATATTTATTTGGTCATTCTGGGAATAGAATCCAGGGCTTTACACCTCGATCTACCACTGAGCCATATTCCCAACCCTTTGGCTATTACTTCTTAAGATGTTTTTCTACTCCAACCTCCCTTCTCCTTCTGGAATTCTAATTACAGACAATTCATGACTTATGGTGGTTCAACTTACGATTTTTTTTAACTTTATAATGGTGTAAAATCTTACCTATAACCACTCTGTTTTCACTCAGTCAAGTATTCAATAAATCACTTCAAATATTCAATACCTTATAAAATAGGCTTTCTCTCTATTTTGCCCAACTCTAGGTTCATGTAAGCATTCTGAGCATGTTTAAGGTAACATAGGCTAAGCTATGAAATTCACCAGGTGAGGCATATTAAATGCATGTTAGGTTGACAACATTTTCAACTTATGATGGCTTTATCAGGATCTAACTCCATTGTAAATTAAGTCAAGTAGCATCTGTACACACATGTTATGTAGCTTGTTTATTTATTTATTTATTTATTTTTAAAAGAGAGAGAGGGACAGTGAGAGAGAGAAAGAGAGAAACAATTTTTATTGAGTTTTTCATGTGGTCTTCATTGCTCCGAGACTTCGTTGTGTACCTGGTGCTGGGATTTGAACTTGTTTACTCATGCATGTTGGGCAAGAGCCATAACTGCTGAGCCACTGCTCCAGCCCCTAGTTTATTCTTTTTAAAATCTTCCTTCTTTCCTTCTACCCTGTCTCCCCCACATTGGTATTTTTTTTATTTCAGATAGTTTATATTACTATGTTTTTATTTTTCTTTTTTAAAGAGAGAGGGAGAGAGTGAGAGAGAAAGAGAGATTTAGTTTTTTGTTTGTTTTTTTTCATCTGGCTTTAGTTCTTCTGACACTTAGTAGTATATGTAGTGCTGGGGTTTGAACCTGGGTCCCCACAAATGCCAGGCAAGTACTCTAACTGCTAAACCAACACTCCAGCCCTGTTTTTAAAGTTTTAAATCTTTCCTTCTCCTTCTCCTCTACCTCCTTCTGCCCCTCCTCCTCCTCCTCTTTCTCCTTCGTAGTAGTTGGGATTAAACCAAAGGACTTGGACATGCTAGGCAAGTCATCTTTGCTTGTGGTTTTTAAAGAGAGAGGGACAGTGAGAGAGAGAGAGAAAGCGAGAATTAATTTTATTTATTTAGTTTTTCTCATGGCCTTCGTTGCTCCGAAACTTCATTGTGTATGTGGTTGCTGAGGTTTGAACCCTTGAACTCGTGCATGCCAGGCAAGCACCGTAACCGGTGAGCCACCTCTCCAGCACCACCACCCCCCGCCCCCGTCTGTTGTCTTTTGAGATAGGATCTCCCTAAGTTGCTGAGGCTGGCCTCAGACTTGCAATCCTCCTGCCCCAGCCTCCTGGTAGCTGAATTACAGGTGTGCACCTGCATGCTCAGCTCACTAACCCTTCCTTCAGCAGCATCTATTCTGCTGCTTAGCTCATCCAATATATTTTTTTCCTCTAGGGCATTGTATTTGTACAGAAGTTAGATTAGGGGCTTTTTTCTAACTTTCATTTCTCTCCTTAATACTCTGACTTTTTCTCTAATTTGTTAAACATACAGGATAAAGTTGGAGTAGCTGTTTAATTTTCTACAAGTCAATTTTCTCCTGGTCTGTACAGTTCTTATCTACCAGTTCTGTCATCTGTGCACTTTCTGGCTCTTTTTTATTGATTAATTTTTCTGTACATTATAATTGTGTTTTTCCATTTCTCTTGTCCCATAATTTTTTTACTGTTTTCCAGACACTGCTAATTTTACCTTGTTGGATGCTGGGATTCTTTTTTATTCCTTTAACTGTTTAAGATGAGAGGATCAGGCTAGGGATGCAGCTCAGTGGCAGAGGACTTTCCTAAAGCGCACCAGTCCTGGGTTCACTACCCAATACTAGAAGGAGGAGAGAGAGGGAAGGGGGGCAAAGAAAAAGGCCATTTGTCTAGTTGGGCACGGTGACACGTGCTTGTAATCCCAGTGACTCAGGAGGCTGAGGAAGGATTACACGTTCAAAGCCAGCCTCTGCAATTTAGCAAAGCTTGGGATGTGGTTCAGTGGTTGAGTGCCCCTGGGTTCGATCCCTGGTAGAAAGAAAAAAAGAGGATAAATACAGTTTCTGCTATCCCATTAGTACCAAAAGTGGAAATTTCAGGCCTTGTATTGCATTGAGTACCTTTTACTGACTAGGGCAGCTGGAGATGAGGGAGTCTTTTTCTCCAATCTAGCTAATTCTGAGCTCTTTACATTTCCTCAAAATTCTGTTAGTGAGGCTGGAGCAATGGCTCAGCAGTTACGGCACTTGCCTGGCATGTGCGAGTACAGGAGTTCAAACCCCAGTATCACGTACACAGCAGTATCTCAGAGCAACAAAAGTCACATAAAAAACTAAATTAAAAAAAATTTTTTTAATCTGTTAGTGAAATGGTCATTTCTTTTTTTAGTTCACCTCTTTCTCACCATACCTTAACAAATTTAGTTGGTGAGAGCCTCTGACCTTCAGCGTTCTGCATGGAGTCTCGTGACTCATGTCTTGAGGTGTATTAAGTACTTCTGCCTTTCCTTCCACCCGTCCTAGCCTCCACTTGCTTTCCAACCCCAAAGCCAAGGCAGCACATGTGAGGGTTGGACTGGGTTTGGGCTTGGTTTATGGCAGCACCTGATTTCTAGGCAACAATTTGTATGTCAGTTTATTGTCACGTTAAAGCTGAATAAACAAGTCAACCCAAGCCAAGCATGGTGGCACACACTTGGAGCCCCAGCTACTCAAGAGGCTGAGGAATGTGACTTAATGGTAGAATGCCACTGGGTTCAATCCCCACCACAGCAAAAATAATCAGCCAAGGGGCTGGAGTGGTGGCTTGGCAGTTGTGGCGCTTGCCTGGCATGCACGAGGACCTGGGTTTGAACCCCAGCACCACCCACACAATGAAGTGTCAGAGCAACAAAAGCCACATGAAAAATAAATAAATTGATTCCCTCTCTCTGTCACTATCCCTCTCTTTAAAAAAATGTCAGGCAGGATACAAGATCAACAGGCATAAATCAATAGCTTTCCTATATACCAATAATAACAGGACTGAAGAAGAAGTCAGGAAATCAGTTCCTTTCAAAATAGCTTCGAAAAAAATAAAATACTTGGGAATTAACCTAACAAGGGAAATCAAAGAGCTCTTCAATGAAAACTATCGAACATTGAAGAACGAAATCCAAGATGACCTAAGAAGATG
>PVKS010031176.1:0-23684 GCA_004027875.1 Aplodontia rufa
GGAGGATGCAGGGCACACACCACAAATGCTGAGCGACCGCTCCTGCCCCTGCATGATTATATTAAATGCAAAAAATTTATAGTCTGATTGCTGGGACCATGATTTTAACAGATAATTGTAGGTCCTTTAGAAGTGTCTCAGCACGTGGAGCAGTTTCCCGCCATATTCAAGGACCCAGGATCATATCCCAGCACCACATACAAAGAATTGGAGACACAAAAATCAGATGAATGAATAAAACTTGATTCCCATTCAATCTCTCCCTCTCTTAGAAAATGTAAAAATCTATTATACTTCTTTATAACCTAAGAAAGTCTCCCTCAAAAGAGATCATTATGATACCGAGATTGAAAATATGGCCTCAAGAAATAACAATGATATAGGCTATATAAAATTTCTAATGGGAAAAATTTCGTTTCTGTTTATGTCTCTCTACGTTTATTTACCTTCACTTAGGCCTACGAATACATCTGTGTACATGGGCATCTGTCTATATAGGGGTCTATGTAGGTACGCGGGCCGGCATCTGTCTAGGATTTTGGGCGGTTTTCCATGTGTGTGAGTGCCCATTTGTCTAGGTGTGCCTCAGGCCTCTTTGTAGGTCTTCATCTGTCTACATAAACTCACGAGGTATTCCTCTGTACACACAGGTCCACGTAGACCCTCATCTTACCACCGAAGTCCACATGAATTCATCTCTGTCCACGAAGGTCCATGTCGGTTCACATCAGTTCACGTCTGTCCACGTTGGACCACGTAGTTCAACATCGGTCTGCTTCTGACTTGTAGATCCTCGTAGGTTCTCATCTGTCCATCAAGGTCCACAAAGGTTCACATCGCTCCACATAGGTCCACGAATTTTCACGTATGTTCACGTTGGTCCAGTTATGTCCACGTAAGTTTCACATTGGTCTATGTAGATCTATTTACGTTCATGTCATTCTGTATCCTTTTACGTAGGAACATTGCATTCCGTGTCTGTCTACATCTGTCCACGTAAGTCCACATAGATCCACATCTTTTAACATAGATACACACACGTCCATGTCGGTCCATGTAAGTCATCGTAGGTCCAAATCTCTCAGTGGAGGTCCAGGTACCTCATTTAGGGCCACCAGTTTCCACATAGGTCCATGTAGTTTCACGTCTGACCACATCGATTCAAATCAATCCTTGGAGGGATACGTCTGTCAACGTATGCAAATGTACATCTTCGATATTTCACTTAGGTATGCATGTGTCATCGTTTGTCCATGTAGGGCCTTTTCTGTCCATTTTGGTTTACAAAGCTCCTCGTATGTCCATGTTGGTCATGTAAGACCACGTAGTTGCACATCTGAGAAGGTGCACCCACATAGGTCTACGTCTCCTCAGGTAGGTCCACATATATTCATGCAGGTCCACATCATTCAGGAGCTGGACACATAAGGTTCGCACTGATTAATTTGGACATCAGGGATGCCGTATTTTTGAGGCTGACATGGGTCCGTGGGCTCCGGCTCTGTGACCATAGTGGGAGCTGCATGCTAGTTGTGGCTCAGGCCTGTCATTGTCATATCATTACTGCCCACGATGGTGATCAGAGGACAAAGAATGTCCATGTTGATCCGCAAAAGGCACCATGCCTCGGACTGTAAAGGACTAGGTCGAGTTGTCTCGGTCCACTTTGTCAAGGTTTCCATGGCCTCGGTGTCTGTGGCCTCGGTCCACATAGCATCATTTTCCGGGGCCTCGGTCCACGAGGCATCAGTCCACGCTACCTCAGTGTACGTTGCCTTCATGTCCGTTGCCTAAGTCCACGTGGCCTCATTCCACCTTGCTTTGGTGTCCGTGGCCTTCGTGTCCATGGCCTCAGTCCACGTGGCCCCATTCCACGTGGCCTCGGTGTCTGTGGTCTCGGTGTTCTTGGTCTCAGACCATGTGGCCTTGGTGTCCATGGCCTCGGTGTCTGTGACTTCAGTCCACGTGGCCTCTGTTCCAGTGGTCTCTGCCCAGGTTGACTCGGTCCCATTGGCCTCGGTGTCCATGGCCTTGGTCCACGTGTCCTCGTTGTCTGGGACCTCACTCAACGAGGACTCGGGTCACAATGCCTCAGTGTCCGTAGCCTTCGTGTCCGTGGTTTCTGTCCACGTTGCCTCTTTTCACGTTTCCTCGTTGTCCATGGCTTTTGTGTCCATGGCCTTAGTCTACCTGGCCTCGGTCCACATGGCCTGGGTGTCTGTGGCCTCAGTGTCCTTGGCCTCAGACAATGTGGCCTCGGTTTACGTGGCCTCGGTGTCCGTGGCTTCGGTCCAATTGGCCTCTCTCCAAGTGGTCTGGGCTAGGTTGCCTCGGTCCCAGTTGCCTCGGTCCACTTGGCCATGGTAGCGTGTCCTCATAGTCGACGTCCTCGGTCCTCGTGGCATCGGTCCACGTGGCCTCGGTCCCCCTGCCCTAGGTTTCCTTAGCCTCAGTCCATGTGGCCTCAGTCCATGTGGCCTCAGTGTCCATGGCCTCGATGTCTGTGGCTTCGGTCCACATGGCCTCTGTCCCAGTGGCCTCTGCCCTGCTTGCTAAGGTCCCAGAGGCCTCAGTGTCCGTTGCCTCGGTCCACGTGGCCACTGTAATGTGGCCTCGTTTTTCGTAGCCTAGGTCCATGTGGCCTCCTTGTCTGTGGCCTTGGTCCTTATGGCTTTAGTTCATTGTGGCCTCTGTTTCCATGACCTCTGGATCTGTGGCCTCCGTTTCCGTGGCTGCCGCATCCGTGGAATCTGTCTCTATGGATTCCCTTTCCTTATAGTCGGTCTCTGTAGATTCACTGTCTTTAGATTCGTTCTCCATCACGTCGGCCTCCATAACCTCTGTCTGCATTACTCAGTGTCTTTGGTTGACATTGCCTCGACCTCCGTGACTTTGGCCTCAGTCCATGGCCTCCATGTGCGTGGCCTCAGTCTCCATGGCCTTTTGTCCATGGCCCGGTTCCCTGTTCTATCCATCTAAATAGAAGCCGTTTCCTTTCATCTGTCTCAGTGTCTCAGGCCTGCGTAGCTGTAAAATCCATTTAGTGGACTCGGTCTCCTGAATCCCAAGTTCGTGGTCTCATTCTATTTGTCCTTAGTCTCTGTGGACTTCTCTCATGGTCACCATGTCCTTGGGTGTCTGTCTAGTTCTGCAAGCGTTCACCTGTCTGCGTGGACATGCAGGATGCTTTCTACGGGGGCGGGTGAATATCAGTCTTTGTTGGTGGACAGGTATTAGTGTAGGTTCACGTATTTTCAGGTTGGTTTATGTAAGATCATGTATGTATATGTTTATGTATACCTTAGAATGCATTTGTCTACATGGGTAACTGTATATGAGTGCAAAAGTCTACATGGCTGAGCGGGTGTCTTTCTAGGAGAGCGTTCGGTTTTCAGTCTATGTGTTTGTTAGGCATCTGTCTACGTTGTTGTGCAGGCAGCTCTGTAGGTTCAGCTCTCTCCACGTCGTTTCACATAGATATTCATCTGTACACGTAGGTCCACGTAGGCCCTCATCATTCCACTGAGTTGCACATAGTTCATGTCTGTCCACTAAAATCCACGCCCGTTCCAGTCTGTCCACGTAGGCGCACATCTGTCCACGTTGGTCCACTTCTGTCCTCGGATGTTCTTGTAGGTCCACTAAGTTATCTGTAAGAAGTCCAACTCTATCCATGTCCATCCAGGTAGAAACACATCTCGCCACATAAGTACACTTAGGTCCACGTTTGTCCATGTATGTTCAGTTTCGTCCACATCGGTCCACGTCTGCCCACGTATGTGCACGAAGGACCGCATATATCTGCATCAGTAAACGTAGGTCCATGTTAGAGATTAAAACCTCTTAGCAACAGAAAATACAGGTAACTTTCTCGATAAAGGATATCTGTAAACAACATACAGCAAAATGCTTCTGAATGTTAAACATTTCATCTAGATCAGGACAAAATTGCCCAGTATTGTCTCATCTACCGAACATTGTAGTAGATGTTTTACTCATTGCAACCTGTCAAGGAAAAGGTTTGAGGAAGTATGTGAAGTGTAAATTGTTACTGACTATAGATGAAATATTTTAAAAAGAATTTTTTTTTCTTTTTTCAAAAGAGAGGGACAGTGAGAGACTGAGAAAGAATTTATTAAGATTTTCATGTGCCCTGTGTTGTTCTGAGTCCTCAGCATGTCCATGATGCTGAGGTTTGAACTTGAGTACCGGAGGATGCAGGGCACGCACCACAAATGCTGAGCGACTACTCCTGCCCTTGATGATTATGTTCAAAGCCATAAATTTATAAGCTGATTACTAGGTCCATGATTATGAAAGATATTTGTAGGTCCTTTAGTAGTGTCTCAGCATGTGCAGCAGTTGCCTGGCATATTCAAGAATCCAGGTTCGTATCCTAGCACCACATAACGGCAAAGTATCGGAGACACCAAAATCAGATGAATGAATTAAATTTGATTCACTTTCACTCTCTTCCTCTCTTAGAAAATGTAAAAATCAAGTATACTTCTATATAACCTCACAAAATCTCCTTCAAAAGAGATCAATATTATATTGATATTGAAAATATGGCCTCAAGGAATAACAATGATATAGGCTAAAAAATATTCCTTTGGGAAAATGTTCGTTTCTGTTTACGTCTGTCTACGTTTCTTTACCTTCACGAAAGACTATGTATACATCTGTGTACATGGCCATCTGTCTATGTAGGGGTATATGGAGGTACGTGGGCTGGCGTCTGTCTAGGATTTTAGGCGGGTTTCTATGTGTGTGAGTGCGCATCTATCTATGTGTGCGTCGGGCAACTGTGTAGGTCCACATCTGTCTACATAGTTTCACGAAGGTATCCATCTGTACACAGAGGTCCAGGTAGGCCCTCATCTTACCACCAAGATTAACATGAATTCATCTCTGTTCATGAAGGTCCACGTCGTTCACATCGATTCACATCTGTCCACATTGGACCACATAGGTCAATGTTGGTCCACGTCTCACTTTTAGATCCTCGTAGATTCACATCTGTCCATCAAGGTCCACATACGTTCACATCGCTCCGCATAGGTCCACGAATGTTCACGTATGTTCACGTTGGTCTAGGTATGTCCACATAAGTTTCACATCGGTGTATGTATCTCTACTTACGTTCATGTCATTCCATGTCCTTTTATGTAGGAGCACTGTATTATGTGTCTGTACACATCTGTCCACGTAGGTCCACATAGACCCACGTCTGTCAATGTAGGTACACGTAGGTCCATGTTGGTCCATGTAGGTCATCGTCCGTCTGCATATCTCAATGGAGGTCCACGTAGCTCATTGTAGGGCCACCTGTTTCCACATAGGTCCAAGTAGTTTCATGTCTGTCCACATCGATTCTATTTGGTCCGTGGAGGGCCACGTATCTCCACATAAGCACATGTCCATCTTCAATATTCCACGTAGGTACGCATGTGTTATCATGTGTCCACGTAGGGCCTTTTCTGTCCATGTTGGTCCTCAAAGATCCTCGTCTGTCCACGTTGGTCCATGTAAGACCACATAGTTGCACATCTGAGAAGGTGAAAACACATAGGTCTACATCTCCTCAGATAGGTCCACATATATTCAAATAGGTCCACATCATTCAGAAGCTGGGACACATAAGGTGCACACTGAGTATTTTGGACATCAGGGCTGCAGCATTGTTGAGGCTGACATGGGTCTGTGGGCTCCGGCTTGAGGTCATAGCAGGAGCTGCATGCTAGTTGTGGGTCAGGCCTGTCTATATCATTTCATGTCTGCCCGTGTTGGTGATCGGAGGACAAAGAATGTCCATGTAGATCCTCAAAGGACACCATTCCTTGGTCTGTCCTGGCCTTGGTCTAGTTGTCTCAGTCCACCTTGTCACAGTTTTCGTGGCCTCGGTGTCTGTGGCCTCGGTCCATTTGGACTCATTGTCCAGGGCCTCAGTCCACGAGGCCTCGGTCCATGTGGCCTCGGCATCCGTGGCCTCACTCCATGTGGCTTTCTTTCAACGTGGCCTTGGTTTCCGTGATATCATGCTCTGTGTCCTCTGTTTCCATGGCCTCCGCTTCGGTGGAATCGGTCTCCATGGATTTACTGTCCGTATACTCGGTGTCTGTTGAATCACTGTCTGTAGATTCGGGCTTGTCACATTGGTCTCCGTAACCTCAGTCTGCATTCCTCAGTCTCCTTGGTTGACATTGAACCAACCTCCTTGACTATGGCCTCAGTGTCCATGGCCTCAATGTGCCTGGCCTCAGTCTCCGTGGCCTTTGGTCCATGGACCTGTTCCCTGTACTCTCCATCTAAGAAGAAGCCGTGACCTTGGCATCTGTCTCATCTGGCCTGCGCAGCTGTGGAATCTGTTTCGTGGACTCGGTTTCCTGACCCCCATATTCGTGATCTCATTCTATTTGACCTTAATCTCTGCGGATGCTCTCACTGTCACCATGCCCTTGGGTGTCTGTCTAGTTCTGAGGGCAGTCACCTGTCTCGTTGCCAAGCCTGATGCTTTCTTCATGGGCGGATGATATTCAGTCTTTGTTGGTGGACAGGCATTAGTGTAGGTTCAACTCTTTTAATGTTGGTTTATCTAAAATCACGTACGTATACGTTTATTTATAACTTAGAAGGCATTTGCCGGCATGCGTAACTGTAGTTGTGGGCAACGGTCTACGTGGGCCAGTGGGCGTCTTTCTAGATGAGCGTTCAGTTTTCTGTCTATGCTTTTGGGTGGGCATCTCTCTACGTAGGTGGTCAGGCATCTCCTTAGGTTCAGCTCTCTTCACTTCATTTCACGTAAATACGCGTCTGCACACGTAGGTCCATGTAGGCACTCATCATTTCACTGAGTTGCACATAGTTCATTCCTGTCCATGAAAGTCCACGTCCGTTCCAGTCTGTCCACATAGGCACACATCTGTCCACGTTGGTCCAGATCTGTCCTCATATGTTCATGTACGTCCACTTAGATATCCGTAAGTCCACCTATATTGAAGTCCATACAGGTAAGACCACATCTGGCCACAAAGGTACACTTAAGTCCAAGTTTGTCCACGTATGTTCACGTTCTTCCACATTGGTCCATGTCTACCCACGTACGTGCACGTAGGTCCACAAAGTATGCATCAGTCCTCGTACGTCCATGTAAGAGATTAAAATCTCTTAACAACAGAAAATACAGGTAACTTTCTCGATAAAGAACATCTGTAAACAACATACAGCAAAATGCTTCTGAATGTTAAACATTCCATCTAGATCAGGACAAAATTGCCCAGTATTGTCTCATCTACGAACATTGTAGTAGATGTTTTACTGATTTCAACGTGTCAAGGAAAAGGTGTGAGGAAGTATGTGAAGTGGAAATTTTTACTGACTATAGATGATATATTTTAAAAAGGAAATTTTCTTTTCTTTTTTCAAGAGAGAGGTTCAGAGAGAGATTGAGGAAGAATTTTATTAAGATTTTAATGTGCCTTGAGTTGCTCTGAGTATTCAGCATGTGCATGGTTCTGGGGTTTGAACTTGTGTACCGGAGGATGCATGGCATGCACCACAAATGATGAGAGACCGGTCCTGCCCGTAGATGATCATATTAAAAGCAAAAAATTTATAAGCTGATTCCTGGGACCATGATTCTGAAAGATAATTTTAGGTCCTTTATAAGTGTCTCAGCATGTGGAGCAGTTTCCTGCCATATTCAAGGACCCAGGTTCGTATCCCAGCACCACATACATAATAAAGTATCAGAGACACAAAAATCAGATGAATGAATAACACTTGATTCCGATTCAATCTCTCAATCACTTAGAAAATGAAAAAAATCAATTATACTTCTATATAAGCTGAGAAAGTCTCCTTCAAAAGAGATCATTATGATACTGAGATTGAAAATATGGCCTTAAGTGATAACAGTGATATAGGCTATATAAGACTTATATGGGAAAAATGTTCGTTTCTGTTTAAGTCTGTCTACTTTTATTTACCTTCACATAGACCTACATATACATCTGTGTACATGGGCATCTGTCTATGTAGGAGTCTATATAAGAACAAGGGCCGACATCTTTCTTGTCTTTCGGGTGGTTTTCTGACTATGTGTGTGGTTGCGCATGTGTCTACGTGTGTTTCGGGCATCTGTGTAGGTCCACATCTGTCTTCCTAGTTTCACGAAGGTATTGGTCTGTACACAGAGGTTCACTTAGGCCGTCATCTTACCACCGAGGTCCACATGAATTCATCTCTGTCCACGAAGGTCCACGTCGGTTCATATCGGTTCACGTCTGTCCACATTGGAACACGTAGGTCAACGTCGGTCCACGTCTGACTTGTAGATTTTCATAGGTTCACGTCTGTCCATCAGGGTCCACATATGTTCAAATCACTCCGCATAGGTCCACGAATGTTCACGTACGTTCACATCGGTCCAGATATATCCATGTAACTTTCACATCAGTCTATATAGATCAACTTATGTTCATGTCATTCCATGTCCTTTTACGTAAGAAAACTGCATTCCGTGTCTGTCCACATCTGTCCACGTAGGTCCCCGAGGTTCCACGTCTGTCAACGTAGGTACACATAGGTCCATGTTGGTCCATGTAGGTCATCGTAGGTCCTCATTTCTCAATTAACATCCACGTAGCACATTGTAGGGCCACCTGTTTCCACATAGGTCCAAGTAGGTTCATGTCTGTCCACATCATTTCAATTCACTCCAGGAAGGGACACGTCTGTCCATGTAAGCACATGTACATCTTCGATATTCCACTTAGGTACGCATGTATCATTGTGTGTCCGCGTAGGGCCTTTTCTGTCCATGTTGGTCCACAAAGCTCCTTGTCTGTTCACGTTGGTCAATGTAAGGCAAGGTAGTTCCCCATCTGAGAAGGTGCACCCACATAGGTCAATGTCTCCTCAGGTAGGTCCACATATATTCATGTAGGTCCACATCATTCAGGAGCTGGGACACAGAAGTGTGCACTGAGTATTTTGGACATCAGGGATGCAGCATTGTTGAGGCTGACATGGATTTGTGGGCTCTGGCTCTGAGGCCATAGCAGGAGCTGCATGCTAGTTGTGGCTCAGGCCAGCCTAAAGGTCCAAGTTTGTCCACGTATGTTCAGGTTCTTCCACATCGGTCCACGTCTGCCCACGTACGGGCATGTAGGACCGCATCTGTCTACATTGGTCCATGTAGGTCTATGTAAGAGATTAAAATCTCTTAACAACAGAAAATACAGGAAACTTTCTCGATAAAGGACATCTGTAAACAACATACAGCAAAATGCTTCTGAATGTTAAACATTCCATCTAGATCAGGACAAAATTGTCCAGTATTGTCTCATCTACCTAACATTGTAGTAGATGTTTTACTCATTTCAACGTGTCAAGGAAAAGGTTTGAGGAAGTATGTGAAGTGGAAATTGTTACTGAATATAGATGATATATTTTAAAAAGAAAATATTCTTTTCTTTTTTCAAAGGAGAGGGTAAGTGAGAGATTGAGAAAGAATTTTATTAAGATTTTCATGTGCCCAGTGTTGCTCTGAGTCTTCAGCATTTCCAAGGTGCTGGGGTTTGAACTTGAGTACCAGAGGATGCAGGGCACGCACCACAAATGCTGAGCGACTGCTCCTGCCCCTAGGTCATTATATTAAAAGCAAGAAATTTATAACTGATGGCTGGGACGATGATTTTGAAAGATAATGGTAGGTCCTTTAGAAGTGTCTCAGCAGGTGGAGTAGTTGCCTGGCATATTCAAGGTTCCAGGTTCGTACCCCAGCACCACATACACCACAAAGTGTCGGAGACACAAAAATCAGATGAATGAATGAAACTTGATTCCCTTTCACTCTCTCCCTCTCTTAGAAATTGTAAAAGTCAAGTACACTTCTATATAACCTCAGAAAGCATCTTTCAAAAGAGATCTTTATGATACTGATATTGAAAATATGGCCTCAAGGAATAACAATGATATAGGCTATCTACAATTAATTTGGGGAAATATTTCATTTCTGTTCACGTCTGTCTAGGTATATTTACCTTCACATAGGCCTACGTATATATCTGTGTACATTGGCATCTGTCTATGTAGGAGTCTATGTAGGTGCATGGGCCGGTGTCTGTCTATGATTTCGGGTGGTTTTCTGACTATGTGTGTGGGTGCACATCTGTCTGGTTGTGCGTCGGGCATCTGTGTAGGTCCACCTCTGTCTACATAGGTTCACGAAGGTATCCGTCTATACACAGTGGTCCACATAGGCTCTCATCATAGCACCGAGGTCCACATGAATTCATCTCTGTCCACGAATGTCCACATCGGTTCACATTGGTTCACATCTGTCCACGTTGGACCATGCAGGTAAAAGTTGATCCACGTCTGACTTGTAAATCCTCTTGTTTCACATCTGTCCATCAAGGTACACATAGGTTCACATCGTTCCGCATAGGTCCATGAATGTTCACGTGCGTTCACATTGGTCCAGATATGTCCACGTAAGTTTAACATTCGTCTATGTAGATCTACTTATGTTCATGTCTTTCCTTGTCCTTTTACGTAGGAACACTGCGTTCCATGTCTGTCCACATCTGTCCACGTAGGTCCATGTAGATCCACGTCTGTCAACGTAGGTACACATAGGTCTATGTCGGTCCATGTAGGTCATCGTAGGTCCGCATCCCTCAATGAAGGTCCACGTAGCTCATTGTTGTTCCACCTGTTTCCAAATAGGTCCAAGTAAATTCATGTCTTTCCACATCGATTCGATTCGCTCCATGGAGGTCCACCTCTGTCCACGTAAGCACATGTACATCTTCGATACTCCACGTAGGTACGCATGTGTCATCGTGTGTCCAGATAGGGCCTTTTCTGTCCATGTTGGTCCACAAAGCTCCACGTCTGTCCACGTTGGTCCATGTAAGACCACGTAGTTCCACATCTGAGAAGGTGCACCCACATAGGTCTACATCTCCTCAGTTATGTCCACATATATTCATGTAGGTCCACATCATTCAGGAACTGGGACACATAAGATGCGCACTGAGTATTTTGGACATCAGGGCTGCAGCATTGTTGAGGCTGACATGGGTCCGTGGGCTCCGGCTCTGAGGTCATAGCAAGAGTTGTATGCTAGTTGTGGCTCAGGCCTGTCTATGTCATTTCATGACTGCCCACATTAGTGATCGGAGTACAAAAAATGTCCATGTATATCCGCAAAGGGCACAATGTCTCGGACTATAACGGCCTTGGTCTATTTGTCTCGGTCCACATTGTCAAGTTTTCCTTGGCCTCGGTGTCCGTGGCCTCGGTCCGCGTAGCCTCATTGTCCGGGGCCTCAGTCCACATTGCCTTGGTGTCCGTGGCCTTGGTGCTCATGGCCTCAGTGTCCGTATTCTCAGTTCTCGTGGTCTCAGTCTACGTGGACTCGGTGTCCGTATCCTTAGTCCACGTGGCTTCGATCCCATTGGCCGTGGTCCACATGGCCTCAGTGTTCGAGGCCTCAGTCCCGGTGGCCTCGATGTCCGGGGGCTCGGTCCTCAAGGCCTCAGTCAAAATGGTCTCCATGTCCATGGCCTCCATTTCCTTGGTCTCAGTCCACGTGTCCTCGTTCCACTTTCCTTAGTGTACGTGGCCTTGGTGTCCGTGGCCTCAGTTCACGTGGCCTTTGTCCAGATGGCCTCGGTGTCCATGGCCTCGGTGTCCGTGACTTCGGTCCATGTGGTCTCGGTCTACATGGCCTTGGAGTTCTTCGCCTCATTGTCCGTTGCTCGGTCCACTTGGCCTCGGTCCCCGTGGCCTTGATGTCTGTGGCCTCAGTCCATTTGACTTCATTCCACGTGGCATTGATCCACGTGGACTCTTTGACCGTGGCCTCGATCCACGTGGCCTCAGTCGATGTGGGCTCGGTTTCCGTGACCTCGGGCTCTGTGGTCTCCGTTTCCATGTCCTTCGCATCCATCGAATCTGTCTCCATGTATTCCCTGTCCCTATACTCTTTATTTGTAGATTCACTGTCTGTAAATTCTCTCTCCATCATGTCGGTCCCCATATCTTCGGTCTACATTCCTCAGTCTCTTTCATTGACATTTCCCTGACTTCCGTTTCTGTGGCCTCAGTGTCCATGGCCTCCATGTGCATGGCCTCAGTCTCCGTGGCCTTTTAACAATGGACCTGTTCCTAGTAGTCTCCATCTAAGTAGACGCCGTGTCCTTGTCATCTATCTCAGTTGCTGCATTGCTTTTGAATCCATTTCGTGGACTCGGTCTGCTGACCCCCATGTTCGTGGTCTCTTTCTATTTGTTCTTAGTCTGTGTGGACTTCTCTCATGGTCACCATGTCCTTGGGTGTCTGTCTAGTTCTGCAGGCGGTCTCCTGTCTGCGTGGCCGAGCGGGATGCTTTCTTCTTCGGCGGGTGAATATCAGTCCTTGTGGACATGCATTAATGTAGGTTCACGTCTTTTCACGACGGTTTATGTAAGATCACGTACGTGTATGTGTATGTGTACCTTAGAATGCATTTGTATGCATGGGTAACTCTATATGTGGGCAACTCTCTACATGGGCGAGTGGTCATCTTTAGGTGAGCGTTCGGTTTTCTGCCTAAACATTTTGGTGGGCATTTGTCTACATAGGTGGGCAGGCAGGTTTTAGGTTCAGCTCTCTCCACGTCATTTCACGTAGATACGCATCTGTGCACGTAGGTCCACGTAGATCAACATCTATCAACATAGGTACACACACGTTCGTATCGGTCCTTGTAGGTCATCGTAGGTCTGCACCTCCCAATGGAGGTCCACGTAGCTCATTTATGGCCACTGGTTTCCACATAGATACAAGTAGGTTCATGTCAGAACACATCGATTCAATTCGATCCATGGAGGGAAACATCTGTCCACGTAAGCACATGTACATCTTCGATATTCCACATTGGTACGGATGTGTCATTGTGTGTCTACCTAGGACCTTTTATGTCCATGTTGGTCCACAAAGCTCCTTGGCTCTCCACGTTGGCCCATGTAAGACCATGTAGTTCAACATATGAGAAGGTGCACCCAAATAGGTCTACGTCTCCTCAGGTAGGTCCACATGCATTCATGTAGGTCCACATCATTCAGGAGCTGGGACACATAAGATGCGCACTGAGTATTTTGGACATCAGGGCTGCAGCATTGTTGAAGCTGACATGGGTCCCTGGGCTCCGGCTCTGTGGCCATCGCAGGAGCTACATGCTAGTTGTGGCTCAGGATTGTCTTTGTCATTTCATGACTGCCCACTTTGGTGATCGGAGGACAAAAATGTCCATGTAGATCCGCATAGGGCACCATGCCTCGGACTGTAATGGCCTTGGTCTAGTTGTCTCAGTCCACTTTGTTAAGGTTTCTGTGGCCTCAGTGTCCGTGGCCTCGGTCCACTTGGCCTCAGTTTCCGGCACCACGGTCTACACCTCCTCGGTTCATGTGGCATCGTTGTCCGTGGCCTTCATGTCCGTGGCCTCCATGTCCATGGCCTTAGTCCAAGTGGCCTCGGTGTATGCGGCCTCAGTGTCTGTGGCCTCGATCCACGTGGCCTTGGTGTCCATTGCCTCGGTCCACGTGGCTTCGGTGTCCATGGCCTCATTCCACGTGGCTTCAGTGTCTGTGCCTCGGACAAAGTGTCCTCTTTGTCCATGGCCTCTGTGTCCATGGCCTCGATCCATGTGTGCTAAGTCCCCATTCTCGGTCCATGTGGCCTCGGTCCCAGGGGCCTCAGTTTCCATGGCCTCTGTCTATGTGGCCTCGGTTCACGTGACCTCGTTTTCCGTGGTTTCAGATCAAGTGGCGTCGGTCCAGGTAGCCTCGGTCAGTGTGGCTATTGTTAGGTGTGGCCTCGGTTTCCGTGACCTCAGGCTCTGTGGCCTCCGATTCCATGGCCTCTGCATCCGAGGAATCGGTCTCCGTAGATGTCCTCTCCATACACTCGGTCTGTGTAGATTCATTGTGTGTAGATTAATTCTCCGTGAGGTCAGTCTCCAAACCTCTGTCTGCATTCCTCAGTCTTTTTGGTTGACATGGCCCCGACCTCCGTGACTTTGTCCTCAGTATCCATAGCCTCCATGTGCTTGGCCTCAGTTTCCGTGACCTTTTGTCCATGACCCTGTTCCCAGTACTCTCCATCTAAGTAGACGTCGTGTACTTGGCATCTGTCTCAGTGGCCTGCATAGCTGTGGAATCCGTTTCGTTTACTCGGTCTCCTGACTCCCATGGTTGTGATCTCGTTCTATTTGTCCTTAGTCTCTGTGGACTTCTCTCATGATCACCATTTCCTAGGGTGTCTGTCTAGTTCTGCAGGCGGTCACCTGTCTGCATGGCTGAGCGGGATGCTTTCTTCGTGATTGGGTGAGTATCAGTCATTTTGGTGAACAGGCGTTAGTGTAGGTTCACGTCTTTTCACGTCAGTTGATGTAAGATCACGTACGTATACGTTTATATATACCTTAGAATGCATTTGTCTGCATGGGAAACTGTATATGTGGGCAATTGTCTACGTGGGCGAGCTGGCACGTTTCTATTTGAGCATTCGGTTTTCTGTGTATGCGTTTGGGTGGGCATCTGTCTACGTAGGAGGGAAGGTTTCTCTTTAGTTTCAGCTCCCCCCACGTCGTTTCACGTAGTTACGTGTCTCGAAATGTAGGTCCAGGTAGGCCCTCATCACTCCATTGAGTTGTTCATAGTTCCTGTCTGTCAACGAAAGTCCACAACCCATCCAGTCTTTCCATGTAGGCGCATATCTGTCCACGGTGGTCTGCGTCTGTCCTCGTATGTTCATGTAGGTCCACTTAGATATCTGTAAGTCCACCTCTATCCAAGTCCGTCCAGATAGGATCACATATTGCCACATAGGTACACTTAGGTCCACGTTTGTCTACATATGTTCAGGTTCTTCTACATTGGTCCACATCTGCCCCCGTACGTGCACGTAGTACCGCATCTGTTTGTGTCAGTCCACGTAGGTCCAAGTAAGAGATTAAAATCTCGTAACAACAGGAAATACAAGTAACTTTCTCAATAAAGGACATCTGTAAACAACATACAGCAAAATCCTTTGGAATGTTAAATATTCCATTCATATGAGGATAGAATTGCCCAGTATTGTCTCATCTGCCGAACATTGTAGTAGATGTTTTACTCATTTCAACGTGTCAAGGAAAAGGTTTGAGGAACTATGTGAAGTGGAAATTGTTACTGACTATAGATGATATATTTTAAAAAGAAAATTTTCTTTTCTTTTTTCAAATGAGATAGACAATGAGAGATTGAGAAAGAAGTATATTAAGATTTTCATGTGCTCGGTGCTGCACCGTGTCTTTAGCATGTCCATGGTGCTGGGGTTTGAACTTAAGTACCGGAGAATGCAGGGCACACACCACAAAACCTGAGTAACCACTCCTACCCCTAGAGGATTATATTACAAGCAATAAGTTTATAAGCTGATGCTAGGACCATGATTTTGAAAGATAACTCTAGGTCTTTTAGTAGTGTCTCAGCGGGTGGAGCAGTTGCCTGGCATATTCAAGGACCCAGGTTCGTAGCCCAGAACGACATACACGACAAAGTATCGGAGACACAAAAATCAGATGAACGAATAAAACTTGATTCCCTTTCACTGTCTCCCTCTATTAGAAAATATAAAAATCAAGTATAATTCTATATAACCTCAGAAAGTCTCCTTCAAAAGAGATCATTATGATACTGAGATTGAAAATATGTCCTCACGGAATAACAATGATATATGCTATATAAAATTTCTATGGGGAAAAAAGTTCTTTTCTGCTTATGTCTGTCTATGTTTATTTACCCTCACGTAGGCCTACGTATACATCTGTGTACATGGGCATCTGTCTATGTAGGGGTCTATGACCTCGGCTCTGAGGTCAGAGCAGGAGCTGCATGCTAGTTGTGGCTCAGGCCTCTCTATGTCATTTCATGACTGCCCACATTGGTGATCGGAAGACAAAGAATGTGCATGTAGATACGCAAAGGGCACCATGCTTCAGACTGTAATGGCCTTGGACAAATTGTCTCGGTCCACTTTGTCAAGGTTTCCGTGACCTTAATGTCCGTGGCCTCGGTACACGTGGACTCATTGTCCCGGGTCCTCGGTCCATGTGGCCTCAATGTCCGTTGCCTCATTCCATGTGGCTTTCAGTCAACGTGGCCTCGGTTTCTGTGAACTCAGACTCTGTGGCCTCCTTTTCCATGGCCTCCACATCCTTGGAATCGGTCTCCATGGATTTCCTGTCCGTATACTCGGTGTCTGTTAATTCACTGTCTGTAGATTCAGTCTCCGTCACATTGGTCTCTGTAAACTTACTCTGCATTCATCAGTGTCTTTGGTTGACATTGCCCCGACCTCCGTGACTGTGGCCTCAGTGTCCATGGCCTCAATTTGCGTGGCCTCAGTCTTTGTGGCCTTTTGTCCATGGCCCTGTTCCCAGTACTTTCCATCTAAGAAGACGCCGTGTCCTTGGCATCTGTCTCAGTGGCCTGCGTAGCTGTGGATTCCGTTTCGTGGACTCAGTCTCCTGACCCCTATGTTCGTGATCTCATTCTATTTGTCCTTAGACTCTGTGGACTTCTCTCATGGTCACCATGTCCTTGGGTGTCTGTCTAGTTCTGCAGGCGGTCACATGTCTGCGTGACCGAGTGGGATGCTTTCTTCGTGGGCGGGTGAATTTCAGTCTTTGTTGGTGGACAGGCATTAGTGCAGGTTCACCTCTTTTCATGTCGGTTTATGTAAGATCACGTACGTGTACGTTTATATATACCTTAGACTGCATTTGTCTTAATGGGTAAATGTGCATGTGGGCAAATGTCTACTTGGGCAAGTGGACATCTTTCTAGTTGAGCGTTCGGTTTTCTGCCTATGCGTTTGGTGGGCATCTCTGTATGTAGGTGGTCAGGCATCTCTTTAGGTTCAGCCCTGTCCAGGTCATTTCACGTAGATACGTGTCTCTACACGTAGGTCCACGTAGGCCATCATCATTCTACTGAGTTGCACATAGTTCATGTCTGTCCACGAAAGTACACGTTCAGTCCACTCTGTCCACGTAGACGCACATCTGTCTATGTTGGTCCACATCTGTCCTCGTATGTTCATGTAGGTCCATTTAGATATCTGTAAGTCCACCTCAATCCAAGCCCATCCAGGTAGGACCGCATCTCACCACATAGGTACACTTAGGTCAACGTTTATCCACGTATGTTCAGGCTCTTCCACATCGGTCCACGTCTGCCCACGTATGTGCACCTAGGACCACATCTGTCTGTGTCGGTCAATTTAGGTCCATGTAAGAGATTAAAATCTCTTAACAACAGAAAATACAGGTAACTTTCTGTATAAAGGACATCTGTAAACAACATACAGCAAAATGCTTCTGAATGTTAAACATTCCATCTAGATCAGGACAAAATTGCCCAGTATTGTCTCATCTACATGAGATGTACATGTTTTACTCATTGCAACGGGTCAAGGAAAAGGTTTGAGAAAGTATGTGAAGTGGAAATTGTTACTGACTATGGATGATATTTTTTAAAAAGTAAATTTTCTTTTCTTTTTTCAAAAGAGAGGGTCAGTGAGAGATTGAGAAAGAATTTTATTAAGATTTTCATGTGGCCTGTGTTGCTCAGAGTCTTCATCATGTCCATGGTGCTGGGGTTTGAACTTGAGTAAGGGAGAATGCAGGGCATGCACCACAAAAGCTGAGCGACTGCTCCTGCCCCTAGATGATTATATTAAAATCAATAAATTTATAAGCTAATTGCTGGGACCATGATTTTGAAAGATATTTGTAGGTCCTTTAGAAGTGTCTCAGCAGGTGGAGCAGTTGCCTGGCATATTCAAGGACCCAGGTTCGTATCCCAGCACCACATACACGACAAAGTATTGGAGACACAAAAATCAGATGAATGAATAAAGATTGATTCCCATTCACTCTCTCCCTCTCTTACAAAATGTAAAAATCAAGTATACTTCTATATAACCTCAGAAAGTCTCCTTCAAAAGAGATCATTATGATACTGCAATTGAAAATATGGCCTCAAGGAATAACAATAATATAGGCTATATAAAATTAATATGGGGGAAAAGTTCCTTTCTGTATACGTCTGTGTACTTTTATTTATCTTCACGTAGGCCTACGTATACATCTCTGTACATGGGCCTCTGTCTATGTAGGACTCTGTGTAGTTACGCGGGCTGGCGTCTTTCTAGCATTTCGGGTGGTTTTCTGACTATGTGTGTGGGTCCGCATCTATCTAGGTGTGGTTCAGGCATCTGTGTAGGTCCACATCTGTCTACATAGTTTCACGAAGGTACCCGTCTGTACACACAGGTCCATGTAGACACTCATCTTACCACCAAGGTCCACAGGAATTCATCTCTGTCCACGATGGTCCACATCGGTTCACATCTGACTTGTAGATCCTCGTAGGTACACATATGTCCATCAAGGTCCACATACGTTCACATCGCTCTGCATAGGACCACGAATGTTCAAGTACGTTCACATCGGTCCAGATATGTCCATGTAAGTTTCACATCGGTCTATGTATATCTACTTACATTCATGTCATTCCATGTCCTTTTACGTAGGAACACTGCGTTCCATGTCTATCCATATCTGTCCACGTATGTCCACGTAGATCCACGTCTGTCAACGTAGGTACACATAGGTCCATTTCGTTCCATGCAGGTCATCGTAGGTCCGTATCTCTCAATGGAAGTCAACGTAGCTCGTTTTAGAACCACCTGTTTCCACACAGGTCCACGTAGCATCATGTCTGTCCACATCGATTCAATTCGGTCCATGTAGGGCCATGTCTGTCCACGTATGCACATGTGCATCTTCATTTTTCCACATAGGTCCGCATCTGTCATAGTGTCTCCATCCCCGTGGCCTCGGTGTCAGTGGTCTCGGTCCCCTTGGCCTCGGTGGCAGTTTCTTGGTCCCCGTGAGCTCGGTCCCCATCACCTCGGTCAGAGTGTCCTCCTTTTCTGTGGCCTTGATCCACCTGGCCTCCGTGTCCTTGGTTTCAGTCCACGTGGGTTCTCTGTTTGTGGCCTCGGTCCATTTGGATTCGCTTTCCTTGGCCTCGGACTCTGTGGATTTGCTGTCCATGGCTTTGGACATGTTATCTCGGTCTCCCTGACCTTGGTCTGTGTTCCTCTGTCTCTTGAGTTAATATTTTCCTGAGATCCGTGACTCTGGCCTCGGTGTCCGGGTCCTCCGTGTCCGTGGCCTCAGTCTCCATGGCCTCTCTGTCAGAGGCCCTGCTCCCAGTACTCTCTGTCTAAGTAGATGCCGTGTCCTTGTCATCCCTCTCAGTGGCCTCCAATCTAAGGTCTCCAATTTCATGGACTCGGTCTCCATGACCACCATGTTCATGGTCTTGTTCTCTTTTTCCTTGGTCTCTGTAGACTTCTCTCATGGTCACCTTGTCCACCTGTGTCTACTTCTGTGGGCGGTCACTTGTCTTAGTGGCCGAGTGGTAAGCTTTCTTCATGGGCGGGTGAATGTCAGTCTTTGTTTGTATACTGGCATTAGTGTAGGTTCACATCTGTTCACGTTGGTTCACGTAAGATCACGTAGGTATATGTTTATATATGCCTTAGAATGCATTTCTCTGCATGGGTAATTGAACACGTGGTCATCTGTCTACATGGGCGAGCGGGCGTCTTTCTTGGTGAGCGTTCAGTTTTCTATATATGTGTGGGGGTGGGCATCTGTTTACATTGGCTGGCATGCATCTCTTTAGGTTCACCTCTCTCCACGTCCTTTCACGTAGATACATATCTATACACTTAGGTCCATATAAGCCTTCATCTTACCAATGAGTTCCTCATAACTTCATGTCTGTCCACGAAGGTTTGCATTGGTCCACATGTGTCCTCATAGGTCCACGTAAGTCCACTTATTTCCCTGTAAGTCCACCTCTATACAATTCCATCCTCGTAGTTCCACATCTGGCTACATATGTACACCTAAATGGAGAGATGAACAGTGTGGCAGATCAGCCAATGGTCAAAGAGTAACCTGCTGGCAACACCCCTGTGTGGCCAGGAGGCTGGTGCCTGCCTGAGTCTGGGTAGGTGCAAGACATTGTGGGCATGCAGAGGGCACAAGTCTTCCTCGAAGTTAGGTGGGTAGTGTCTCAAGGGGCTATTGTTGTCTCTCTTTTGAATGAAGGATTCTGGTCTTGAAGGTGTCAGGCAGTGTCTTAGCAGTGACCTGGTCAGTTAGCACCTCTGTGGCTGGGCTGGACATCTCCTGGAATATATCTGGAGACAGCTCTGCCTCTTTGCATCTGGGCTCTGTATTCTGTCCCTCTGACTCTGGGACCTGACATCTTGTCTGTACTGTTCCATTGCTCCAGGACAGCATCAATGGCAAAAGTCCCACTTTGAACTCCAGGCCACACCTGCAAAGACTTCTGGAGGCACTGTCCATGGAACCCAGGAATCCTGACCCCAGCAGCTCTGACGAGGGAGGCGTGGCTGCTGGGCCTGCTGAGAGCCCACATAGCGGGCAGTTCCGTGCACTGAGAAAGTTCCACGTGGAGGCCTTGGTGAGACCACCTCAAAGCCCAGCTGCTTTGCCAAGGCCTGTAGCAGGTGCATCTGATATCGCCCCTGAGCCACCCTGCCTGGCCCAAGTGCCCACAGTACAGCCAGCACCATTCCCAGAAGAGGCAGAGCTGCCAGCACCTGTCCAGGCTTCTTTAGGGAGCCCACCTCTGCCTGGAGGCTGTGTACCTGGAAGTCCCTTCAGAGGAATGTCCAGAGATTGAGCCTGAGGCCTCTGTGACCAAGTGGGGAAGATGCATTCTGTCTGAAGAGCTGGTTCTTCAAACCATTGGCCCCTCTGTGTAGCATGCCTGTCTGCTGGCCTCCACCTGGCCACTCTGAGCCCGGGCCATTACCTTAGTCCTTTCCCTGTCATGTTTCCCCAAGGGCTCCTAGGGACAGAGGAGCCCTTTAAGCTCTATCTTACAAAGTAGGCCTAGCTCTGCTTGCTCTCATTTTTGCCCTAGTCCTGGTGGATCTAGAGACTGGGAGGTGACATAGAGCTGAGGTCCAGTGCCCCAGCATGCTGCCCATACCTCAGCCTTGGCAAAAGTCCTCAGGGGAGTCCTGTGGCTCTGACCCTGAAACAGCTTCCTGTACCTGGTGTCCAGCTGCTAAGTCTGCTGCTCTGCAGCTGAGGCCTCTATTCCTGCTCTCCTGGAAGCTCTGAGAGCAGGATGGTGACCCTGGGGCTCTACCAGTGGGGAGACAAGGACTGCAGAGTGGAACGTCAGGACCAGCATGGGCCCTAAACAGGACTGGACGCTCAACATCCCAGATCACAGTTACTGTGAGCTTTGCCCTCAAAGGGTCTGTGAGGGGAGGTGGCTTTTAGTTGCCCTGCTTGTCTTCCTCCAGGCATGCTCTATTTCTCCTCTTTACAAGCCCCTGGCCTCCCCTATGAGGTGTGTTCCAGCAGCCAAGTTTGGGTGTGCCAGTGAGTGGGTCTGTGCTAGGAGCCACTCAGTCCCCAAGAACACAATTCTGGAGATGCAGATGTCAAAAAGCCTCATGTGGTGTGGGGGAAGGCAGCAGAAGCCAGTGTTCTTAGTGGTGTCACAAATAAAGTTGGGTGCTTGCTGCATTGCCATGCACTGCTGATCACCCCACACTGACTGCACAGTGAGGGCCCTGGGGGTTAGACCCCCTTTCCAGTGGAGGAAACAGTCTTCCGGAAGGATGTGGGCTTGCTCAAGGAGTCACAGTGAGGGAGCAGCTATGTAGAGCTCAGACTTATCCATCTTAACTTCTGGGGATACCGTGGCCTTTGCCAGCCTCCCGGTGTGGTCCCATGCTGGGCTGTGTCAGTCTAGCTTGTGCCGTTTAGAGCTTTCTGAGATGAAGCAGGGGACCAAGCCTGGTCATTAACTTCAAGGAAAAGTCACAGTGGGCAGAGGGTTGTCCCTGGTCTTCAGGTGAGGGGTCTGGCTCTGATATTCAGAATGGTACCAGAAAGAGACTTTGGACCAACCGTAGGATAGACTGCATATCGCACCCACAGTTATCAGAAATAAGTGTGACTGTGATCTATTAGCGTCGAGGGGCTGAGCTCTAGCACTGGGTTGGAATCTCTTGGTGGCCACACCGACTAAGAGGAGATGAAGTACTTTGTACTTGTACGGCCCTCAGCTCACAGAGTCTGCCTGTCATGGGCCCCACTTTGGAAGTGGCTTTGTCATCTAAATCTGGATTCTAACAAGATGCGGATGGGTGAACCTGGAGCCTTCCTTCTTTGGAGGTTGTTGTGACAAAGTTAGCCTTGTCATGTCCTCCCCCAGGAAATCACCTACCACTGCAGAGCCTGGTCCCCAGGCCAGCTCTGGGCCCATCCTGCTCTAAAAGCCCACCCTGTGTAGTAGTGCTTGGTGGTCCAGTGCTGGTCCAGCCTTCTGGGTCCCAGCCTGCATGAAGAGGTGATGGGACTGGACCTGAGGTGTTAATTAGAGCCCATTGGTGAGCCATCCCCTCTCCCTCCCAGGTATCTGCAGCCTGCTCAACTGCTCAGTCCCCAGCCACGTAGCTATATGCAGCCATTCACCAATTTATCCACTCCTCAGCAAACACTGAGTCCTGTTAGGTGCCAGGCAGGCTGCTGTGGGCACCATGTTCCTATCATGGGGAGCAGGGCAGAGCTGAGGTTCTCATAATCAGGGGTGGGAGAGAGCTGTATAGGAAACTAGCAAGTATGACATCTCATGTTGTCAAGTGACAGGAGGAGCCCTCCTTCAGGTTGCTGGCTGGGTACGGCCCCTCTGAGGATGTGGCATTTCAGCTGAGACCTGAATGACAGGAGGAGGTTGCCTGTGAAGATCCAGGCTGAAGGCTGCAGGTGCAAATGCCCTGGGGCAGGAAGAAACAGGGTGTGTCTGGTCCCTGTGAGGAGGGGGAAGCAGGCAGGGCCTGGTCACATGGAGCTGGGGAAGGTTGTACACCTAGACCATCAGAGGTGCTGCAGGAGGGTTCTAAGGGAGCCACAAGGTCTGACTTGAGGTTTAAAGTCATTCTGGATGCTCCATGGAGACCAGCATGGAAGGAGAAGAGTTGGCTGCTATAGGTGTGCACATAAGAAATGGGGGCTGTGGAGAGTCGGGCGAAAGTGGGTGGTTTTGGTGGGGTTTGGTGTGGAGGCAGAAACACTTTGCAGCTGTATGCAGGGGGACAGTGCCCTAGCCCGCATGGACAGCAGTGCCATCCACAGCACTGTGAACCTTAGGGAGGGGTGGGCGGGGGAGACGGATGTCAGGTCAGAGCTAGGAGACCTCATGGGTGGGCAGAGTGGGTGAGCCACAGAGCTGTGGCTCTGGGTAGGGGATTGGCTTCCCCACTAGGGATGAAACTACCTGAGAGTCCTTTGCTGTTCAGCTGTCCTCAACCACCTGAGATGTTTAGCTACATTTTCTGCTTCACCGCCCTCCTCGAGTTGTCACATTTGGATTTCATCAAATGTCCCTTGTTGTGGGATAGGGAGTCACTCTCAGAAGCACCTCAGAGCTAGCTCCTTAGAGTTTGGAGGAAGAGAAGGGAGCTGAGAAGGAGTGGGCTCTGAGGAAGAGGCAGAACTGGGAGGGTTCAAAGAGAAG
>PVKS010031177.1:0-23689 GCA_004027875.1 Aplodontia rufa
TCCTGAGTCACTGGGATTACAGGTGTGAGCCACCAGGCTCAGCTTCCTCCAAACTATTTTGATAGAACATCTCGACTGGTTTCTATTTATTTATCTTTATTTATTTATTTTTTAAAGAGAGAAGGATAATGAGATAATGAGAGAGACAGACACACACAGAGAGAGAATCAATTTTATTTAGTTCTCCATGTGGCTTTTCTTGCTCTGACATTTCATTGTGTACCTGGTGCTGGGGTTTGAACCCACATCTTGCCCATGCCAGGCAAGCACCTTAAACACTGAGCCACCGCTCCAGCCCTAAAGTGGTTTTTAAAAGTTGAAAATTATTACTAACATGTATCATCAATATTACTTATTTATAGATTGTGGACACATGCTGTTGTGCATCAGCGTAGGAATGGGATGAGGTGGACCAAAAGCAAGCATAAGCAAAGGCAATGGGAATAGCAGAGGTAAATATGAATCGCTGTTCCTTCCTGAGCTCCGCTCTGGGGACCGTGATGTACGGCTCTGCCTGAAGGGATACGTGCTTGACAGACAGCCTTACCTCACCCTCCCAGTTCTAGATTTTTCTTGATCCCATACTTAAATTGTCAATTTGATGAAAGCTATGGGCACCCTCTCCAGAAACCTCCCCGTCAAATAAGCATAGCATAGCATTTCCAGTATGAGTTTGGGAAGTTCATGGAATCCAGAAAGTCCCACCGAAATTGATTTCCTCAACCTGAAGGGGTGGAAAGTCAGGCAGCTACGTGGCATGGCATTCGGGGTTGCGAAGAGAGAATCGTATCCACCTCTGTGGCCCTGTTGCTTGTCTGTTTTTGGTTTTGGACTAAACCCAGGAGAGCTTTAACACATCAGCAGTCCTTTTTATTTCTAATTTTGAGACAGGGTCTTGCTAAGTTGCTGAGAGTCTTGCTAAATTACTGAAGCTGTCCTTGAATTTGCAGTCCTCCTGACTCAGCTTCCTGATAGTCTATTGGATTTTTTTTAGGGCACTGTGACATTATTGAAGAGAATAAGCAAACCAAAATAGATGGAAAGGAGCTGGGTGGCTCATACCTATAATCCTAGCTACCTAGAAGGCTGAGGCTGGAAGATCACAAATTTGAGGCCAACCTTGGCAATTTAACCTGCTCCAAAAGAAAGTGGGGTGGCTGAGAATGTAGCTCAGAGATAATGTGTCCCTGGGTTCAATCCCCAGTACAAAAAAAAAAAAAAAGATGGAACGTGGAGAAAATGGGTAAATGGGTTGAGTCTGATGATAAAGTACCCCCCCCAAGAGCCAAGAGAGCAAAACAGGGCTTTGGTGATGTGGGGGTGGTAGAAGTGGGAGGAGAGACTGTGTGGGCTGTGACCTGAGGACTGGACTCCATCTGGTCTGAACCAGTTGGGCTGATGGGTGGTGGGATGATGTCAGATTCCCTTTGTTATAGCTTGGATATAAGTGTCTCCAGGGCTCAGAGCCTGCTGCCACCCCTGGGCTGGGGCACATAAGCCTACTGATAGTGCTGCTGCCACGACAATTACAGCCACCAGAACTGGACAGCTGCCACCAAGCCATAACCAAGGAACCTGCACTCCTGCTGATGCTGCTGAGATGCCTACCCCGGGTGCCACCAGTGCTGCTGCCACTTTGGAAGTCCCCTATAGAAGCAGAGAAAGCTGCTTCTCCTCCCTCGTGTTTTCCCATCTCTCACCAGTTCCCCCATTGGCAGAGCCTAACTGGAGTTGAGAAAATGTAGCTTGGCATCTTCTAGTCCCTACAAAATCCAGAAGGGAGTGGATAAAGCTGAGAGACCACAGTCGAGGAACCAGCGTGTCACAGTAGCTGGGCAGATCCCAGCCTCTTTGCCTCCCACAGATTACCCTGGTTTAACTTGATTGACTTCCCAGCCTTTCACTGGTAGTGGATCCATTGATTACAAGTCTAGTTTTCATCTCCCCTGCCTGGAAGGTGACCTCCTCCAGGACAGGGTGCTGTCTCTCCCACACCTAGAACTGGTGTCAAGTCAGTGCCCAGTAACAATTGCTCCCCTGACTACTCGGTCCTCTCTCAAAGAGGGAGGGGGTGTTCTCCACCTCTAACGCACAAAGAAACCAATGTCCAGAGAGTCAGGACTTGCCCGAATGGGCCAAGCTGCCAGGACAGGCCCGCCTGGCTGGTCTCGGGAGGGCTTTGGGCAAGGACGGGGCTGACTGGTATCTGCCCAATCCCTGCCACACCTCCCCAGCTTGGTGCCATGGCTTCGAGCCATGATGTGGATATCTCTTTCATGTTTCCATGTGCCCTTGAAGTTGAGGCCAAGACGGGCTGACTCAGCTGTGACCTCCTCAGGGCTGGTAACTTCCTGCTGCCCTAGGAAATAGGGCATCCTGGCAGCTCTGCCTAAAGGACCATGATGGAGGTCACAGTGTCTATCAGCTGAGGCCAGAGAGGGGAGACTGGGCACAACCCTGGCCCACCTCTCCCTCCTCGGTTCCCCAAGGTGGCGCTCTCAACCACAGAGTCACTGCTGTGCTAAACTTAGGGTGATCGTATTTCTCAAACCAAGAATTTGCACACATGGTTAGATGCATATGATTGTCCTTGTGAGGAAAATGGGAAAAAGCATTAGAAATAGGGTCTGGAGGGCAAGAGGAGGTGTAGGGAATGAAATGGATCAACGCAGGCTATATGCATGTGGAATATGCCACAATGAAACCCACCCTTTTGTATAATTATTATTTACCAATTTAAAAATTAAAAAAAAAAGAACTTGGGGCTGCTTTAGGGTTTCTCAGTTTGGGCACTGTTGACAATCTGGGGCAGAATTATTTCTTTGTTGTGGGACTGTTCTGTAAACTGTTGGATGTTTAGCGGGTTCCATTTGATGCCAGTAGCATCTACCCACACCCCTAAGTCAGGACAGCCAAAGCTGTCTCCAGACATTGCCAGATGTCCCAGGGGGTGAGGGCGAAGCTCTCCTGGTTGAGAAGCACTGCTCTGTCCCCCAAATGCAGGACATAACTCTATATTGGACATGATCAGTGGCCAGCAGATGGCACCCAGTCTAGCAGGGAAATACAACCTCTCCCCTCAAAGGAGGGTGCCATCCTGTCTGAAGAAAGAGGGCTCCTCCCTGGGAAACTTCTGGACTAATGGGGAAGATTAGATGGTTCTTAGGGGGGCAGAAAAATATGGATTTTAGAGCCAGAATGCCTAGATTTGAATCCTAACATGATCATTTATGGGATAAGTACCTCTTTATACCTCCAGTTTCTTTATCTATAAATTGAGGATAACAATAGCACCTATCTTACAGAGTTTTATTGAATTTTTAAATTATTTTTATAATAGACTTTATTTTTAGATAAATTTTTAATAAAGAGAGATGGACAGTGAGAGAGACAGAGAGGGAGAAAGACAGAATCAATTTTATTCACTTCTTCACATAGCTTTCGTTGCTCCAACACTTCATTGTGCACATGGTGCTGGGGTTTGAACTCATGACCTTGTGCATGCCAGGCAAGCACCATAACTGCTAAGCCACGGCTCCAGCCCATATTTTTAGATAGCTTTAAACTTACAGAAAAATTGAGAAACAAGTACAGAGAGCTCCCATATGTGTCACAACCAATTTCCCCTATTATCAACATTTGTTATAATTAATAAACCAATATTGATACATTAACCAATATTATCATTAACTGAAGCCCCTAGTCAACTCAGATTTCTTTAGTTTTTACCTAATATCCTTTTCTGTCCCAGGATTACACCCAAAATTCCCCATTACATTTACCTGTCATGTGTCTTTAGGTTCCACTTGGTTGGGACAATTTCTTAGACATTTTTTTGGGTACCAGAGATTGAACCCAGGGATGCTCTTCCACTGAGCTACACCCTAGTCCCTTTTATTTTTTTATTTTGAGATAAGGCCTCAGTGAGATGCCCAGGATGGCCTTGAACTTACAATTCTCTTGCTTCAGTCTCCCAAGTAGCTGGGATTATAGACGTGAGCCACCGCACCCAGACTTAACTCTTGTTTTTATTGTCTTTGAAAGATTGAGAGGCATCTCAGTGGTAGAATACATGTCTAACATATGCAAGGCCCTGGGTTTGAACCCCAGTACTATTTAAAAAAAATTGAGGAGTACTGATCAAGTGTATTCTGCAAATTACCCCTCTAAACAATTTTTCTAATGTTTTGATTATGATTACACTGAGATTGTGGATTCTGGGGAGGATGATCACAGAGGCAAAGTGTCTTTTGTTTAAACCAGGGATCGAACCCAGGGGTACTTAACCACTGACCCACATTCCCAGTCCATTTTTTCTCATGAAGTTGCGGAGACTGGCTTTTTTTTTTTTTTTTAAAAGAGAGAGGGACAGTGAGAGAGACAGAGAAAGAGAGAAACAACTTTATTTAGTTTTTCACATGGCCTTAGTTGCTCCAACACTCAGTTGTGTACGTGGTGCTGGGGTTTGAACCCGGGTCCTCGTGCTTGCCAGGCAAGCGCCGAAACCGCTGAGCCACCGCTCCAGCCCCCGGAGACTGGCTTTGATCTTGTGATCCTCCTGCCTCAGCCTCCCGAGTTGCTGGAATTACAGGCGTGCACCATCGTGCCAGGTGGTAAATGCAATTCTCATTGCATCTTATCAACACTGAGTACTATGAACATGATTTAAGACTACTGTTGACCTTAATCACTTGGCTGAGATAACATTTATCAAGTTTCTCCACCATAAACTGCCACCTTCCCCTCCTGTCTGTACACTTTGGAAGGAAGTCGCGTATGTGCAGCTCACACTTAGGGAGTGGGGAGCCTCAGAGGATCTTTGTGAAGATTGACTACATTAATAGAAAGTCCTCAGGACAGTGCCAGGCATGTGGCAAACCCTATACAAGGCGTTACCATTGTCAGGATGAAGGGGGACAGGGTGAAGTGGAGATTGGACAGTTCTTACAAAACATGCTTAGGACCTTACGTGGCAAAAGGGACTTTGCAGATGTGATGAAGGACACAGACCTAGGAATGGGAAGACCACTCTGGATTATTATCAGGTGGGCCAATCTAATTGCATAAAATTTTAAAAGTAGAGATGTTTCCGTGGCTATGATCAGAGAGAGCACAATAGGATGGCAGGTCAGAGACACACAGCACAAGGACTTGATCTTCCCTGGCCCAAGAAAGGCACACAGCATTGGGAACACCAGCTAGTTAGTCCTGTGAGTCCCAAGTTGGACCTGTTCCTCTGACCTAAGACCTGTACAATAACAAATTGTGTAGATTCACTGACGTTGGGGTAATTACAGCGCTGATGGGAAATGAATGCATGTGCTGACAGGCCGGGGCTGGAAGAAGAAACACAGTCCTCAAGCAAAAGCTACTTCTCTCCAACGGCATGAGAATCAGCCCCCTTTCTTGCAAGCTGAGTTCTTCTAACAACAATAACCACCACCAAGACAGCGCTGTGGATGATTCTGCTATTCCTTGAGGGTCAACTTCATGCCGGCCTTTAGCAAGGCCTCCAGAACATTGTGCCAAGGGATCTTCACAGCCACCATACCCTGCCCTGTCCGTAGCATAGAGAGAGGCAAAGACCTTCTGCCCTTTGTCCCTGCCAGGTTAGCTCCCTGTTCATCATTAACTCACAATCAGCCAGACTATGCTCTTTAGTAACCAGAGACTTAGTTGAAGGAGGTGTATTTGCTATCTTGGTGGCCTCAGTTCAAGACTCATTAAAAATGGTCTTTATAGATTTATCAGAACATTGTCAGAGCATCTGGAATATCATGCAACCATTCATCCATTTATTCAGTATCCGTTAAGCACCAATGCATTGGTCAGTTTTTCTGTTGCTGTGACAAAATGCCTGAGGAAATCAATTATAGAGGAGGACAGATCTATTCTGGCTCATGGTTTCATCCTTCCTTGGTTAGCTGGGGCTGTGGTGAGGCAGAGCATCAAGACAGAAGGCTGTGGAGGGGAAGAGCTGCTTTCCTCATGGCAGTGGGGAAGGAGAGAGGGAGAGAGACAGGGCAAGAGGTAGGCTTCCACAGCACGCCTGCAGTGGTCTAGCTCCTCCTCCAAGGGCCCACCTACTATAGTTCCCACCACCTTCCAATAGTCCATTCGATGAGGAACCCATTGATGAGATGGGAGCCCCCATGAGCCATTCACTTCCCCGAAGCCCCACCTCCGAACACTTCTACACTGGGGACCAGGGTTTCAATGCATGAGTCTTTGGGGGACACTTTAGATCCTAGCTATAAAAACAACCAGCTACAGAGCCCCGGTCATCAAGGAGCTCAGACTCCTTGGGGAGGGTGAGGCCCAGACAGGTGTGGACATGTGCTGGGACAGGAAGCAGGCTGTGATTCTTTGCTAGGGAAAAGGCAACAGGCTGTGGGATTCTGGGATGGCTTCATGGAAGTGGTGCCTTTATGTTGGACTTTGAAGAACCGGGTGCTTCACCTAGCAGGGATGAGGCCAGTAGCCTTCCAGGTAGGACAAACAGCACAGGCAAAGGTCCAGAGGAAGAGAAGCAGAGGCCCTTGGAGTCTCTCTTTTACTCCTCAGGGTATCCTTCTTGACTAAGTAGTATTACTGCCCCAGCCCCAGTTGGCAGAAAAGTAAACTGAGGCACAGGGTAGGTGACTGACACCTGGAGCATATCCAGCTTGGCTATGGTGAGCTGTGGTTTGCAGCCACAGTCTGGCCTCGGAGGCCCTGCTCTTCCTTTTCCTCCCAGCCAGTGGGGAGACACCAGCTTACCAGGGTGAGTTCAGACAACAGGAGCAAGCTGGTGACATACATATTCATTCTCTTCATAATCAAACAACCCCGATGGAGCCCCCACTGGGTGCTCACTCTGTGCTCCAGGGAGCTAACATGACCCGGGGGGGAGCTCTGGCCTGGAGGAGGAGGCAGATGTGTGCGCAGTGAACTGCCATACTGTCCAATCAGTGCCCTGAGGGATGGGGACAGAAGAAGGAGTGTGGAAGCCTTTTCAGGAGGACGGAAGAGGAAGCCGAGAAAATGAAGGAGGTGGAGGGAAGGGGCCAGAGAGCCAGAAGGTGAGCTAGGAAGGCAGAATCAAGCCCATCCCTAACATTGCAGGGCCAAGGACCCCATGACCCCCGTCCCCTGGCTTGCATCTTTTTGTTCAGAGAGGCATCAGTAATGGGCCAGCACATTCCAACCCCATCTTCAAGCTCTGGACACATTCTCCACCTCTCCACCTACAAGCGCTGTCTCTGATCACCCCTCAGGCCTAGGGCGAGGAGAAGGGACACAGCAGTGTCAGGTCAATCTCAGGAGGGCAAACTGAGGAAAAGGAAAACAAAACAGAAGAAAAAATTCCACAAAGGAGCACCAGGACACTTTCGAAAGCGAGGGAGAGTGGCTGGAGCGGAGGCCCAGCGATACTGTGCTTGCCTGGCCCGCATGAGCACCACATTCACAACCGAGATGAAAGCTAAATAAAATCGATTCTCTCTCCCTTAAAAAAGAACTCAATAAAATTGATTCTCTTGCTCTCTCTTTCTCACTTTTTTTTAAAGAGAGAAGGACAGTGAGAGAGAGAGAGAGAGAGAGAGAGAGAATCAATTTTTATTGAGTTTTTCACATGGCTTTCGTTGCTCTGACACTTAGTTGTGTATATGGTGCTGGGGTTCGAACCTGTGTACTTGTGCATGCCAGGCAAGCGCTGTAACCGCTGAGCCACTGCTGACAGTTCCCCACTCTCTCTCTTTAAAAAAAAAAAAAAAGGAAAAAAATTAAGGGTGTGCTTATTATCTCAATTAGGATGATGGCTTTGTGGGTCTATGCTTGGTTATAAACTCATTCATTTATATACATGAAATATGTACAGTTTTTAAAATACCAAGAAGGAGGAAGAGGAGAGAAGAAGGAAGAGAAAATAGATTGTGGTTGCCAGGGCTGGAGGGGGTGAGGAATGGAGAGTAAATATTAATGGGTATGAGATTTCTTTAAGAGTAATAAAAAATGATCTAAAATTGATAGTGGTGAGAGTTTCACAACTCTGTGAATACACTACAAACCATTGAATTGCAATTTTTTTTCAGTGCTGAAGATCAAACCCGTAACCTCAGGGCTGAAGCGGTGGCTCAGTGGTTCCAGCACTTGCCTGGCATGCGTGAGGATGGAGTTCGAACCCCAGCACCACATACACAGAGAATTGTTGGAGCAATGAAAGCCACATGAAAAACTAAATAAAATTAATTCTCTCTTTCTCTCTCTCACTGTCCCTCTCGCTTTAAAAAAAGATAACCTCGGCGCTGGAGCGGTGCCTCAGCGGTTTCGGCGCTTGCCTGGCAAGCATGAGGACCCGGGTTCAAACCCCAGCACCATGTACACAACTAAGTGTTGGAGCAACTGAGGCCAAGTGAAAAACTAAATAAAGTTGTTTCTCTCTTTCTCTGTCTCTCTCACTGTCCCTCTCTCTTTAAAAAATAAAAAAATAACCTCACACATGTCAGGCAAGCACTCTACCACTCCGCTGCATCCTCAGTCTGAATTGCATGCTTTAAATGGGTAAATTGTGTGGCATGTGCTAGTACCAAATCTTAATGTGCTGTTCCAAAAGTTAATAATAATACATGCTTGGTCACACAAAAGCCTCAGTAAACTTCAAAGAAGGCTGAGGATGTGGCTCAGTGGTGAGTGCTCACCTGGTAGGTGCAAGGACCAGGGTTCCATTCCTATGTGCTGAAAAAAATGAACAACAACAAATAATAATTAATTAATTAAATTTAAAAAAGACTTTGAAGAACTGAAATGATTAGGAAGAAAGAGAATGAACTGTGGGAAGAAGCCCTTGCAGGCTCTGGAGCCTGGCCCAGGGCTGTCTGGGTAAAGAGTTCCCAAGCATTGAGAACCTGGAGCCAGACGGGAAGAGCAGTTGTGTGTTCCCGGAGGGCCTGCTTCTTTGTCCACATGAGCTCTTTGCTGGATGGTCTCTGGGCCCCTGGATGAAGTCCCAAGAAGAGGTTCCATTCAAGGTGGAATGCTCCAGGGAGGCTGTGAGAGCAAGGGTGAGGAAGAGGCCCTGGCAGTCAGAGCCCCGCAGCTGCGCAGAGGGGAGTGGTGAGGGCTGCGAGGTGGGAGCACAGAGGACTCTTTCAGGAAGGTTGGCAGCGAGGAGAAATAAAGCAGCAGGAAAGGAGCAGCGGGGTGGAAAGAGGTGTCTGTGTTTAGAAGGCAGTAGACAGGAGCATGTTTGAGTCTGTGGAGAGAGAGTCTGGACAGGATGAGAGATTGAAAATTAGGAAAGAAAAGAAATAGAGAATATCAGAAAGTATGACCGAAAAGGATGGTCCTGGGGCTGGAGCAGTGGCTCAACGGCTGCAGTGCTTGCCTGGCATGTGCAGGGACGCGGACTCGAACCCCAGCACCATGTACTCAACTAAGTGTCTGTGCAACGAAAGCCATGCGAAAAACTCAAAAAAATCGACTCTGTCCTTCTCTCTCTCTTACTGCCCCTATTTCTCTTTAAAAAAAGAAGAAAAGGATGGTCCTATCTTATCATTCAAGAGACATGTTGATCTTTAAGAAAGAAAGAAAGAGGGCTGGAGCCGTGGTTCAGTGGTTACAGTGCATATCTGGCACGCAAGAGGACCCAGGTTCAAACCCCAGCACCACATACACAACTAAGTGTCAAAGAAACAAAGACCAGATGAAAAAATAAATAAAACTGATTCTCTCTCTCTCTCTGTCTGTCTCTCTTTCTTAAAAAAAAAAAAAGGAATAAAGGGCTGGAGATGGGGTGGAACAGTTGTCTAGCATGTGCAAGGCTCTGAGTCCAATCCCCAATGTTGCAGATAGAAATAAAAACAAGGACAGACCAGTGTTTCTTTGCACGAAGGTGGGTGGAACCTGAGGGAGACTGAGTTGGGTGATCTGGATGATCTCTGAAATAATTCCATTTATTGGGCACTCACAAAATGCCAGTCTCAACATGAAACTTCTTACCCATTTCTCATGACAACCCTGAAGGTCAGTACCACTATTGCTCCTTCCATTTAGCAGTAAGAAAAACTGAGGCACAGACACGATAAGTGACTGACCCGGAGTAACACATCTAGTTTGTACTGCTCTTAGATGTAGGCAGTGGGACCTCTGATCCAGGGGCTGCTCATCTGTCACACACACACACACACACACACACACACACACACAATTATGAACCAAACAAGGCCACATCTTCTAGCCATAAGGAAGTAACAGTCACTCTCTTGCCTTAAAAAAATTAGAACTCCAGACAAAATACAGGAAACAAAGATTTTCAGACTTTGTGCAAAGGCAACTCAGGACTCTGACCTCTCAGAAAAAGGAAATAAATGAGATGAGTCCTATAATTATCCCAGCTCTCTGCCTCAGGCAGGTTCCCCAGATCTGGTGGAGGGAGTGGGGAATGCAAACAGAGCTTGGGTGTCTTGTTGAATGAGAAGACAGATTTAGAGTTCAAGAGGCCAGAGTGCTAGGATTTGCAGGGCGGAATACAGAGAGGAGGGAGCTGAGTGTATATCCAAAGATCTGCAGAGGAGCCCAAGATCTGTCCCCTTGAATCTTTGCCTGAGTACTAAGTGCACTTGCTTGAAAAGGGAAGGCTAGGGCAGAACCCGGGGCCCAGCAATGTCTGGAGCTCCTGCAGGGCTGGGGTTACTTTGTGTTCCCCACAGGCAGAGTAGAAAGACCTCATTATACATGGGATATTGGGTACAATCCTCAGAAGGCTGTTGCCTTAGTTGAGATCTAAATTAACCTTGGACTAACACATGCTCTGTATCCATCCTAATAAATCTTAAAAGCAAGCATCACAAGAAGAATCTGATTCCAAGCATGTTACCTATGTGCCAGAACAAAGCCCAATGATACTTAAAGGAGTACAAAAAAATCCCGCACCAAACGATGTAACGATCACAGTGTACAGCATCCAAATTGCAGGTGGATAATTCTAAACAAAATTGCAGCACCTCAACTCCAACAGTACCTAAAAAGGATAATACATTCTGAGCAAGGGGGGGTTATTTCGGGAAGCAGATTTGGTCCCATATTTGATAATCAATCAATTTTATTCACCTTGTTAGCGAACGAAAAATGGAAACTACTTGATCATTTTGATAGATGCCCAAAAGGCATTTGACAAAATTCAATATACATTTCTTTTTCTTTTCTTTTTTCTTTTTTTGGTACCAGAGATTGAACCCAGGAGTTCAAATCACTTGACTACTGAGCCACATCCCCAGCCCATCTTTTTTTCTTTCCTTCCTTCCCTCCCTTCCTCCCTCCTTTCTTAAGAAAAGAGGGATAATGAGAGAGAGAAAGAGAGAATCAATTTTTATTTAATTTTTCATGTGGCTTTTGTTGCTCTGACACTTTGTTGTGCAGATGGTGCTGGGGTTCAAACCTGCATTCCTGTGCGTGGCAGGCAAGCGCTGTAGCTGTAACCGTTGAGCCACTGCTCCAGCCCCCTTTCTTTCTTTCTTGAGACAAGGTCTTGATAAATTTTTCAAGGCTTGGATTAATTGCTGAGTCTGGCTTTGAACTTGTAATCCTCCTAACTCAGTCTCCTGAGCCACTGTGATTACAGGCATGCACCCCAGCACCCAGCATTCTGAGAGTTTTTATCAGGAATGGATATCGGAGCCCAGTGGGTGACAGGTGCCTATAATCCCGGAGGCTCTGAGCGCTGAGGCAGGAGGATCCAAGTTCAAAGTCAGCCTCAGCAACTTAGTGAGGCCCTGAACAATTTAGTGAGAACCTATCTCAAAATAAAAAGCAAGAACAAAAAAAATGTGCTGGGGATGTGGCACAGTGGTTAGGCACCCTTGGGTTCAAGCCCTTGTACCAAAAAAAATAAACAAACAAAAAAATGACACACATACAAAAAGAAAAAAAAAAGAAAAGAAAGAAAGAAACTCGGAAAATGAGGAATAGAAGTCAAGTTCCTCAGTCTGATAAAGAGCATCTAAAGAGAAATCCAAGTCATAACAAAAGGCAAACAAAGAAACAGAAAGCATGACCCACAACCAGGAGAAAACAGAATCAAGAGATGAAGGAATTAGCAGAAAAGGACAGGAAAAGAGAGTGTAATATGTTATATATTTGAGAAGGCAGAAAAAAGTATGAAGATGATGATGAGAGAAATGGGAGCCATGTGAAATACAAAAATACAACTTCCAGATGTGAAAAATACATGATCTTAAATCAAAAATACACTGAGGGCTGGAGCTGTGGCTCGGCAGTTAGAGCACTTTCCTGGCACGCATGAGGACCCGGATTTGAACCCCAGCACCACATACCCAAAAAAATAATTAAAAGTGATGTTCTTTCTTTCTCTCACTCTCTCCCTTCACTTTGTTGATTTTCAAACATGGGCTGGATAAAGAGCGGATTAGATACTGTAGAAAATCATTGATCTTGAAGATACAACAATAAATTGAAGCTCAGAGAGAAAGTGAGTGGGGAAAAAGAAACAGAGCATCACTGATATTTGAGGTTATGTCAAACAATCCATAGTTAGAGATCCAGATCGGGCAAGAAAACAAAAAAATATATTTGAAGCGGCTGGGGATATAGCTCAGTGGGAGAGTGCTTGTTTAGTATATATGAAGCCCTGGGTTGAATCCCCAGTGCCACAAAAATAACTTATACTTGAAGAAATACTGGTTAAGATTCTTCCAAATTTGATGAAAAAATAATTTTTTTTCAGGGCTGGGGACCAAATTCGGAGCCTTGCGCATTCTAGGCAAGCGCTCTGCCACTGAGCTAAATCCCCAACCCCAAATTTGATGAAAATTTTAAAAAGATTTTTTTAATTTAAAAAAGAAAGCCACATTAAGATACCTCATAATCAAAATGCCAAAAACCAGCAATAAAAGGAAAATTGTACGAGGTGTGATGGCGCACACCTGTAATCCCAGGGATTCAGGAGGCTGAGGAAGGAGGATTACAAGTTTTTATTTTTGTTTTGTTTAAAGAGAGAAAGAGGGACAGTGAGAGAGAAAGAAAGAATCAATTTTATTTAGTTTTTTATATGGCTTTCATTACTCTGACATCTCATAACCACTGAGCCACTGCCCCAGCCCCAAGGATTGCAAGTTTGAGGCCAGCCTCAACAGTTTAGCAAAAACTTGTCTCAAAAATAAAACAATAGGGCTGGAGCAGTGGCTCAGCGGTTTCGGCGCTTGCCTGGCAAGCATGCGGACCTGGGTTCAAACCCCAGCACCACGTACACAACTGAGTGTTGGAGCAGCTAAGGCCATGTGAAAAACTCAATAAAGTTGTTTCTCTCTTTAAAAAAATAAAATAAAACAATAATAATAAAAATAAAAAGGGCTGGGGGTGTAGTTCAGTGGTAAAGCACTCCTGGGTTCAAACCCCAGTACTGCAAAAAAATTTTTAAATTTTAAGATGAAGGCAAATGAAAGACTTTTTTTACACATAGAAAAACAGATCTAGACTGGCTAAAGCAAATTTGAAAGGAAGTATAAAGTAGGAGGATTATGTGGCTGGAGCGGTGGCTCGGTGGTTACAGTGCTTGCCCGGCATGCACAAGTACACGGGTTCAAACCCCAGCAACCCATGTACCTGGCTAAGTGTTGGAGCAAAGAAAGCCATGTGAAAAACTCAATAAACATTGATTCTCTCTCTCTCTCTCATTGTCCTTCTCTCTTAAAAAAAAAAAGTAGGAGGATTACTATGAAATGAGTTCTAGACTTATTATAAAATTACAGGGGCTGGAGTGGTGGCTCAGCAGTATCGTGTTTGCCTGGCATATGTGAGGACCCTGGTTCAAACCCTAGCATCACATACACAATTAAGTGTTGGACCAATGAAAGCCAAAAGAAAAACTAAAATAAAGTTGATACTCTCTCTCACACACACTCTCCCCCTTTCTTTTTTCTTTTTTTTAAAAGATAGGGACAGTGAGAGAGAGAGAGAGTCAATTTTATTTAGTTTTTCATGTGGCTTTCGTTGCTCCAACACTTTGTTGTGTACATGGAGCTGGGGTTCAAACCCGCATCCTCATGCATGCCAGGCGAGGGTCACAACTGCAGAGCCACCGCTCCAGTCCCTCCCCCTCTGTCTTTAAAAAAAAAAATTACAATGTGGTATTCAAGCACAGACAAATCAATTGTCATTAATTGTAATTTGCTCTTTCCTTTTTCTTGCAAAAATGTTGAATATTTCAAAATTTAAAAATTTCCCAAATTTTTTAAAAATTTAATTTCCAAGTATCTAAATAATTTAATTCAATGATTTTTTGACATTTACTTTAAAATGCATTTATCAGGGGCTGGAGCGGTGGCTCAGCATTATCGCTCTTGCCAAATGGCATGTGTGTGGACCAGGGTTCAATCCCCAGAACCACACATGCACAGGTAAGTGTTGGAGAAACAAAAACCACATGAAAAACTAAATAAAATTGACGTTCTCCCTCTCTCTCTCTCTCTCTCTCTCTCTCTGTGTCCCCCCCTCTCTCTTTAAAAGAATGCATTTATAATAATAATTAACATCGAATACTTGGGAAAAATTACATTTTATTTTTAATATTTCATATCATTATTAACATAACAATCACATGAAAATCTTGATTATAAAACCATAATTGGTGATTTTATTGAACACAAAAAAGAAATGTTACAGAATATATATAGGATACTTTATGAATTATGGATGTTTTTATTAATTATCCATCCAAACTTTACTGCACTCAGATATGTGCAATATTAACTAAATGCAGTGATTTTTATAGTTTGAGATCTTTCATCATATGAAAAACATAGTTCTGTGTGTGCACATATACATTTTGGGGATATAAAGAAAGCATATGTGTGTATTTTTTAAAAATATGCACACAAGTCATAAGTGGTCTTTTAGATGAATTTTTTTTTTTTTGAGATAGGGTCATTCTGTGTTGCCCAACCTGGTCTTGAATTCATGATCCTCCTGCCTCAGCCTCCCAAGCAGCTGGGATTACAGGTGAGGGGCACCATGCCCAACAAGTATTCTTCTTCTTTTTTTTCTAAAGAGAGAGAGGGACAGTGAAAGAGAGAGAGAGAAAAAAAGAGAGAATCAATTTTATTTAGTTTTTCATGTGACTTTTATTGCTCTGAAACTTTGTTGTGTACATGGTGCTGGGGTTCATACCCGAATCCTCGCTCATACCAAGCAAGCACCATAACCACTGTGCCACTGCTCCAGCCCCCAAGTATTTTTTTCCTTAAAGAGAGAGGGACGGTGAGAGAGAGGGAAAGAGAGAATCAATTGTACCTAGTTCCCCACCTGGTCCTTGTTGCCCCGACGCCTCGTTGTGTACGTGGTGCTAGAGTTCAAACCTGCATCCTTGCGCACACTAGGCAAGCACTGCAACTGCTGAGCCACCACTCCAGCCCCCCAAGTATTATTTTTTGAGGAAATAAACCACCTTTATTTGTAAAGAACACAATTGTCAATGTAGAGCATCCCAAATAATTCTTACACATAAGTGAGTTTAGCAAGGTTGCAAAATATAACACCAATGTATGAAAGTCCGTTGTTGTCCTATAACATCAGTACCACTTAGAATTTGAAATTTAAAAATAATACATTTATAATAGCATTTCCCAAAATGGAACACTTAGGGATAAATCTAAGAGACTAAGTATAAGATCTACATACATACAAATCATTGATGAAAGAAGTCAAAGAAAGTCTAATAAATGGAGAGACATTTTGTGTCTTATTGGAAGACTCACTATAATGAAGATGTCAACTTCCCCCAAACTGACTATGGGTTTAATAAAATTTGGACTGAAATCCAAGCTGTTATTTTTTATTTCTCTTTTTTTAGATATCCACAAGTTTATTCTAAAATTTACATGAAAAGAGAAAGGAACTAGAATAGCCAATTTTATTCTGGAAAAGCAGCAGCAAATCACATTAACCAATTTCAAGACTTACTATAAAACTACAGCAACGAGTACGAAGGAAAGGAAGAACAGACACATCTTCCAAAGGACCAGAACAGAGAGATTTTAAATAGGTTCAGAAAATACAGTCAACCGATTCTTAACAAAGGCGCAAAAGCAATAGAGTGAGAAAGAGTCTTTTCAACGAGTGATGCTGGACACTTGGAAGTCCATATGCGACAAATTGAGGCTCTGCCTTCAAAGCCCAGCACTGAAGAAAAAGGGGAGGGGTGCAAGAGCAGAGAGGAAAAAGGAGGGAAAGATTTCAAGATCCAGAGAAAATGGTTTAACATTCTGAAGAAGACCGGTACTAGAACAGTGGCTCAGCAATTACTCCACTCCAGCCCCTATAGCATATATTTTTTTTTCTTTAAAAAAATTTTAAAAAATTTTATTATTGCATTATAGTTGTACAAAATGATGGGATCTGTTGTCACATATTCCCAGATGCACACAATACAGCAAAATAATTTGGTCAATATCCCCAGCCTGCTGTACCCCTCTACCTCCTCCTCCCAGTCCCCAATCCCTTGCCTCTCTTCTGGGTCCTATATTTATATATATATATTTTTTTTTTTAAAAAAAAGAGATTGAGAAAGAGAGAATCAATTTTATTTAGTTTTTCATGTGGCCTTTGCTGCTCCAACACATTGTTGTGTACATGGTGCTGGGGTTTGAACTCCCATACTCTCGGATGCCGGGCAAGCACTGTAACAGCTGAGCCACTGCTCTAGCCCTGGGTCCTGTATTTTTTAAAAACAACAACAACAACAAAAAAAAAGACCCAAGTACAATGTCATAATTCTACCTATAAAGAACATTTTTTATATACGTGACTATAGTATATACAGTGACATACTTACAAATGCTTGGAATGTACCTTGCTTTATCTCGGTTCCAACATTTCCCCTTCACCTCCCTTCCTATCATCCCTTGTTATTCTTTGATATATATTGACAGTAGGATTAAGCATTTACATTTTTGTAAAGGTATGCAGCATAGCTTGTTCAAATACCTTTTTTTTTTGCAGGGGTGAAGATTGAACTCGGGGCCTTGCACGTGCTAGGCAAGCACTCTGCCACTGAGCTAAATCCCCAACCCCCATTGTTCAAATATCTTATGCAGTATCTTGCAACTGTGTCTCATATATATTAACAAATTTCATTTTTGTTCTAGGGTTCTAATCCATAAGTTTATGTACCTTTCCCCCAAGCCTGGGTTTAGCTCCAGCCTCCACAAATAGGGAAAACATTAGGCCCTTGACCTCTGTGTTTAACTAACTTCACTCAGCATGATTTCTTCCAGTGCCGTCCATTTACCTTCAATGGATGCAATATCATTGTTTCTAATAGCTGAGTAAAATTGCACTGTATATATATACTAGAGCTTTTGGATCCATTCATCCAGTGAGGGGCATCTGGGTTGGTTCCATAATTTAGCTATTGTAAATTGAGCTGCTATCCAAGTATTCTTAATAAGCATAAAATGAAAATTCTAATCAAAGAATTGCTTGTCAATGGGCTGGAATGTATCTCAGTGGCAAAGTGCTTGCACAGCATTTGCAACGTCCTGGGTTCGATCCCCAGTTCCAAAAAAACAAATAATAAACCCCAGCCCCCCCAAAAAAAAAAAAGTCTAAAAAAAAGAAGAATTGCTTGTCAGTTTAATTGCATAATTATTCTTTCTTATTTGAACATAAGATAATGGCACATTTCATGATCCAGAAGGTTTCAGATGTTAGAGAAATGATATTGTTGAGGGACGCATAGATAGGTGAAAAATGAAATATGCACACATTTTATTTTCCATTTTTGCTATTTTTTACTTCTTTTTGTGTATATGTTTTTAAATAAAAATTTTATTTGACTAAGAAAACACCTATCTCGAATTATCTTTGACATTTAAAATCCACAATTCATGGGCTGGAGCGGTGGCTCGGCGGTATAGCGCTTGCCCAGCATGCACGGGTTCAGACTCCAGCACCACGTATGCACTTATGTCAGAGCAACAAAAACCACATGAAAAACCAAAGAAAAATTGATTCTGTCTCTCTGTCTCTTTCACACTGTCCCTCTCTCTAAAAAACAAACAAACAAAAAATAAAATCCACAATTTAAATATGAGAGATGATCAACTTGAAGCATCAAAATCATTCAGCACAAAGAAACTGTTTAAAAATCTTTCTCTTCGGGGCTGGAGCGGTGGCTCGGCGGTTTCGGCGCTTGCCTGGCAGGCTCGGGGACCCGGGTTCAAACCCCAGCACCACGTACACAACTGAGTGTTGGAGCAACTGAGGCCATGTGAAAAACTCAATAAAGTTGTTCCTCTCTTTCTCTGTCTCTCTCACTGTCCCTCTCTCTTAAAAAAGAAAAAAATCTTTCTCTTCTTTGATATGAAGAAAAAAATAAGACTCAGGACTGGAGCAGTGGCTCATCGGTTAAGGCACTTGCCTGACATTTGTGAGAACATGGGTTTGAACCCCAGCACCACGTCCACAATGAAGTGTCAGAGCAACGAAGGCCACATGAAAAACTAAATAATGTTGATTCTTTCTCTCTCTCTCTCGGTGTCTTCTCTCTCTTAAAAAACAAACAAACAAACAAAGAAAAGTCTCAAGGCTATGGGAACATCATGCTGCCTGCAGGAAGCACACATGCTCCTTGTGACAGACATGGCCAGCAGCCATTTGTGGCCAGTCTGCAATTCTTCTCTCCAGGCTAAGGTGCATTTGTTAGACTAGGAAACTTGGACGCATTTTTACATAATGGTTTGTTAGTTTTATTTGTAACCCGAAACTGTCGTATGGATTTGAGGGGCCTCCTTTACATTTTTTGTTACTTTTCTTTTATTGGTGTGTCATAATTATACATAATAGTGGGATTCGTTATGCCGTGTTCACACATGCACATGACATAATTTGATCGATCTCATTATCCTCCCTCTCCCACCTCCTTTGCACTCTTGCCCTGGGCTACAAATGTGAGAGGTGGGGTGTGCCCGGTAGGTGACAGACCCAGAACCTTACCCAAGTGGTCTGGCCCCAGGACCCTGCTGCTTCCCACTGCACCACGCTGCCTGAGAGGAGGCAGTGGGACGGGGGTTTAGGAAGAGGACAGCATGGAGGAGTTTCTGGAAGAGTCCAATGAAGATGCCAAAGAACCTCTACGGGGAGTGGAAGGTGTTGTTGAAGAGGAAAAGCTTGCTGGGCAAGGGAGTAAGGAGGACACATTGAGGATGGGGGTGCTGGGGTCATCAGCTTTTCCTCTGGGGACAACGGTCTCTCCAGAAGAGATGTGGGCAGGAGAGATCTTGGAGCCTGGAACTGAGAAGCCGGTAGATTCTGACTTCTGTTGAGATGGCTCCTTGACTTCAGCCAGCTCCCTGCCACCCTCAGAATGGAAACCAGTGTCACTTGGCATTCCTAAAAATAAATGCAGGTGAGACAAGCAAGGTACAGCATGTTGGTCAGACACTGTTGCCTGCCAGAGGCTGCTGGTTCTGAGCCAGAGTCCAGCTTGTGTCGGAGGAGGGTGGCAGACTGTCTGCTCCAAGCTGGGGTTGTTTCTCTTTGACGGCAATCAAAAGAATTCCAAGAGCAAAGTACTTCTTACTGCATGCAAGCTCCACCAAATCATCAGCAGGACCCCAGTGATACAGTCCCCATGGTCTAGGAAACACCTCTCTGACCTAGACTCCAAAAGGGTGCTAACCCAACTGGCCAAGTCGAACTTCTACACCCACCACCACTTCTGTGACTTATGTGTTGGGTCCACTGTTGCCAAAGGTGGCCCCCAACAAGATCTCTCATCCCTGTGGTGTCACAGCTAGAAAGTGGCGGAGACTGACTGTGGACTTCAGTCTGCGTGACTTCAAGGTGGGCAGGAACAGGGTCTGGCTAGGAGATCAGGGAAGGTCTTGACAGGAGGGAAGATGTGTTAGCATGCCATTGCTGTGATCAAAATACCTGACAAAAACAACCAGAGGCTGGAGTGGAGGCTCGGTGGTTGGAGAACTTGTGTGGCATGCGCAAGGACATGGGTTTGAACCCCAGTACCACTTAGTTGTGTATGTGGTGCTGGGCATGTGTATGTGGCAGGTCCTCGTGAATGCCAGGCAAGCATCATAACCACTGAGCCACCACTCCAATCACCCCCTCTTAAAAAAAAAAACAACTTAGAGGTGGTAGCCCAAAAATTTATTTGGGACTCAGGGCTTCAGTGGTCTCAGTCCATGCTCACTGATTCTCCTGCTCTGGGCTCTAGCGGAGAAGCAGCATCGTGGCTGAAGGGCATGGCTGAGGAGGGCTGCTAGCAGTTCTCCTGGAGTCCTGGTAGCCAGGAAGCAGAAAGAGAGCAGAAGGAGCCAGGGACAAAATACAGAATCCCCAAGGCATAACCGCAGTCACCGGCTTCCTCCGGCCATACCCCACCTGCCTACAGTTACCATTCAGTAATCCATTCAAACCCATTAATCCACCAATAGATGAATCCGCCAGTCCAGTAATCTAATCATTTACTTATGTTATTAACACAAGAGCTTTTGAGTGACACCTCATAGCCAAACCATCCAGAGGGTAAAGTTATGCTGTCTGTCTCTGCCTTCCACAGAGTGTGGTCCTGGGCCAAGTAGTGGGGGGAGACAGCGCAGGCTGGCATAGGGAGGCCAGGCTCTCTGTGGAGGCTGACTCCAGAGTTTTTGGAGGAAGGATCTTCATGGCTGAGGCTCCTGGATCCCAGCAGCACCCTGCCCTCTCCAGCCCCAACCTTGCCTGACACACCACCAGACTTCACAGGGTCCCAGTTGGGCGTTATCTCCTAAAAGGCCTCCTGCGGCTGTCACAGCACTGGCCACATTGGGCATGTCCCTGCACAGCCGTAGTCCCTGAGCTGGGGGAGTCACATCAGAACCGCTGCAGGCTGTATCACCCACTTCCTTTCTTTGTGAATTCACTGCCCGCTCTTCTTTCTCCATATCAGACTCTGCAGCCTGCTTGACATTCTTCTCACGTCACCAAGTCAAACCTGAAATCCTTTGTTCCTCTGGACTCGCTGGATTTTCCTCTGACTGATGAGAAAGGGGGCCCATTAGCAGTTACTAATATGTCCTTGATAAAACGCCCTGGGATTCAGAGTTGGGCTCAGTGCGGAATTGGTTGGCTGGGGACCCTCCAGGCACCTGTTTGCATTTGATCCTAATAGACTGGCAGGTGTGCAGGCAGCAGGCACTCCTTTGGAGGCCTGGGAGGAGAAGGGAAGTTTCTGGTGCCTGGGACAGAGCAAGGGAGGCGAGGGATCAGGTGAAAATAGCAGAGGGTGTGGTGGAATCTGGGAAGTGTCATCTCAGCTTCTGGTCCCCCTTTTCTGGAGATGCCAGAAAGCTGAAAATCACGTTTCTCAAAATTCTTTTGCAAGAGACCACCAAGGAGAAATTAACATCGATGCACTTGGTGACATTTGGAAGGCAGGAGTGAGACAGAGGTCACTTTCAGCCCTTCTGGGCTACTTTTGCTTCCGAATAGGAAATGTTCCTGCAGCTTCCGAATGGTCATTCCAGGGTGCCCTCTGTAGCTTCCTGGCTGTCAAGAGCTGGGTGGGCAGTGGCAGTAGCAGCTTCTTGATCTCTGGATCCCAGCCATGGGGTATGCTCTTGAATTCCTGACTTTTGCCAGGTGTCAGAGGGAGTAGCTCCCTGGTGGATAGGGATGGGACGGCCACCTCCTCTTCTGTGATTTGCTGCCCTCTTGGCTTGGGCAAAGTTACACAATTCTGGTAGGAGGTACATTTACCTCCTCCTTCTCCTGGATGGCTTCATCTTTTCTTCTTCTTCTTCTTTTTTTTTTTTTTTTTTTTTTGCATTGCTGGGGATGGAATCCAGGGCCCTTGGGTGCATGTTAGGTAAGCTCTCTATTGAGCTACAGCCCAGTCCTGTCCTCCCTCTTGTTCAACACACTCTTTCTCTATTTATTTTTGTAGTTTGGTGAACCCAGGGCTGCTCTACTATTGAGCTACATCCCCAGCCCTTTTTGTTTTATTTTGAGACAGGGTCTTTCTAGGTTGCCCAGACTGGCCTCCAACTTGCAATCCTCCTGCCTCTTTCCTGAGCTGCCGGCATTACAGGTGTCCACCACCACACCCAGGTGGCTTCTGTTCTCTCTTTAAATCTTCTCCCCAGGAGAGCTGCTTGCCTCCTGTAACTGTCATCTATGTGGCTTTGAAGGCAGCCCTGCTCACTGCAGGAGCTCTGGACAGAGAATCCAGACGCTGACATAGCCCCCGATCTGCCACTCATCACCTGAGCACTGGGGACCGTGTCCTTTCTTCTCTGTGGGCCTCAGGGTTTTTTTTTTTTCTTTCTTTCTTTCTTTTGTTTTTAAGAGAGAGAGAAGTGGGCTGGAGCAGTGGCTCAGCAGGTTACGGCGCTTGCCTGGCATGTGCAAGTACACGGGTTCAAACCCCAGCACCCACATACACAACTAAGTGTCAAAGCAACGAAAGCCATGTGAACAACTCAATAAAAATTGATTCTCTCTCTCTCACTCTCTCTCTCACTGTCCTTTTCTCTTAAAGAGAGAGAGAGAGGAGAGAGAGAGAGAGAGAAGTGGCTGGAGTGGTGGCTCAGTGGTTACAGTGCTTGCCTGGCATGTGTGAGGACGTGGGTTTGAATCCCAGCACCACATGCACAATGAAGTTTCGGAGCAATAAAAGCCACAAGAAAAACTAAATAAAATTGATTCACTCTTTCTCTCTCTGAGAATCAGTTTTATTTATTTTTTCATCTGGCCTTTGCTTCTCCGACACTTGTGTACATGGTGCTGGGGTTTGAACCCAGGTCCTCATGCATGCCAGGCAAGCGCTCCAACCACTGAGCCACCTCTCCAACCCCGGGGACTCAGTTTTCTAACCTGTAAAATAATAGGGTTGAAACAACAGCTCACTTCCCACTTGAACCTACAGTGATTCATTCAGCAAATGTGTAATTGAGGGCCTGCTACCTGACAGGTACAGGACCAGGTGCTGGGCCTGGTCCCTGTCCTTGTGGTGCTCACCTTCAAAGGCCAAGGACATAGGTCTGCTTGTGCGGATTCTACCACATTTCCTAAGGAAAGCAAGTGAGTCCATCTCCCCTCTCTTTCCTTCCTATTCCTGGGACATAGCTGCATTCACTTTTGTTTTCTTTTTCTTTAAGAGAAAGTGGGGGACTGGAGCGGTGGCTCAGTGGTTTTGGCACTTGCCTGGCAAGCATGAGGGCCAGGGTTCAAACCCCAGCACCATGTACACAACTAAGTGTTGGAGCAACTAAGGCCATGTGAAAAACTAAATAAAAGTTGTTTCTCTCTTTCTCTGTCTCTCTCACTGTCCCTCTCTCTTTAAAAGAGAGAGAGAGAGAGAGAAAGAGAGGGGGAGGGAGAGAGAGAGAAAGAATCAATTTTGTTTAGTTTTTCATCTGGTTTTTGTTGCTCCAACACTTAGTTGTGTATGTGATGCTGGGGTTCGAACCCAGGTCCTCACACATGCCAGGCAAGCACGACACTGCTGAGCCACAGCTCCAGTCCCAAAACTTACTTCTTTTAGAGAATTCTTTTGGCTTTTAGCATCCTATCTGTAGAGAAAAGACTTACACAAATTGCTACTTTTTCTTTTGTGTACTGAGGAGCACACAACCAGTGAGCCACATCTCCAGCCAATTTTATTTTTATTTTGAGACAGAGTCTCATTAAGTTGCTTAAG
>PVKS010031178.1:0-23683 GCA_004027875.1 Aplodontia rufa
AGTGAGAGAGAGAAACAATTTTATTTAGTTTTTCATGTGGGTTTTGTTGCTCTGAGACTTCGTTGTGTATGTGGTGCTGGGGTTTGAACTCGTGTACTCGAACATGGCAGGCAAGAGCCATAACCACTGAGACACCGCTCCAGCTCCCTATGAAAACTTTTTTTTTAATGTGGATCAAAAACTAGAAAACCAGGTGTAATGTTATACAGCCTAATACTTTTTTAGAAATATTGTGGGTAAGGGAAGGGAAGGATACGGGTGGGAAATTGGGGGGGAGCACTCCTGGGGGTAAATCTAGTACCCAGAAAGTATACACATTTTATATTACTTTGTTAAAAATTTGTATGGTTGTTCAAAAATAAAAATCAAAATTAAAAAAAAAACTAGAAAACAAGCACCGCCTACAAGATAACAGATAAACATCATCACGCTTTGTTTATGCTCCATTAGCTTCAAATTATTTGATGCTTTCAAATTCAATCAGGAACTATTTATACAAAAGTTATTTAAATGATTATAAAACTAGCTTATTACTTTAAAAGCATGACTTGGGATTTCTGAATAGGATGATTCATTAATGAATGAACTTTCAGTTTACAGTACATGTGGAAAAAAATCCATGGACATCCAGAGTTTCACTAGTATCTCTGGAAGAGTGTCAAAGTTCCCTAATATATATTCACCAGAATGTGTTCTTTGTGGAATCCAGATTGCAGGAATGCTATTTTACTTAGTATTACAAAGGTTGGACAAATACACAAATTTGAAACACTACTGGGTTGCTTTCAATAATTTGTTAAATTGAATGAAGAAATATTAATTCATTTTCAATGCTCGAGGAATTATTGAGGGAATGAAACAATAACTGTGTGTGTGTTTCTGCGTGTGTGTGTGTGTGCGCGCACGTGTGCGCATGCACATGCATGAATCTCAAAGCCATGGCTCAGAAACAGCAAACCAGACAGAAAAATCTACCAAAAAATGCAAATATGAAGGAAGGATACTCTTTGATAATCTATCCAATAGCACAAGATAAAGGAAATGAAACTGAGAATGAATTAATTTTTTTATTCAGAAATTTATTTGTTGAACAATCAAACAAGCGTTCTTTGTTTTTTGTTTTGTTTTTTTTTTGTTTTTTTTTAGAGAGAGAGATAAAGAGACAGAGATAGAGAGAATCAATTTTTATTGAGTTTTTCACACGGCCTTCATTGCTCTGACACTTAAGTTGTGTACGTGGGTGCTGGGGTTTGAACCAATGTACTTGTGCATGCTGTGCAAGCACCTTAACTGCTGAGCCACTGCACCAGCCCCTCAAACAAGCTTCTAATGAAATTATATATATATTCTAAAAATTAGATTTACCTCCAAAAGCCCTCCCAAATTTTTTAAATGATCTAGCTTGCCTTTTTAAAAAACTGTTCTGCCTTCTGAATAGTATATATATATATAACCAATGAAAGCATTCTTTTGCTTTCAACTTACATTTTTACATTTAAAATATATTTTCTATTGATAACATACAGATAGGGGGCTGGAGTATTAGAGAAACAAAAATTATTTTGTTTATTTTATTTATGGAAAAATAAATAAAATTGATTTTCTCTGTCTCTTTCTCCCTCTCTAAAGCGAAACCAAACAACAACAACAACAATAACAACAACAAAATGAAATCATATAATGTGATTATAGATACCACCTCTTTCAGGGATTCTGCTAATCAGATGAACTTTGAAGTTCCTCACGTTTAATCTATTTTAAATTTGCCACCCCTTAGAGCAGGCAGAACATGGAAGATATGCTGCTATAGTAATCCCTTTTGTCAGATACAGACCATTTGTTCATTAAAAGGGAATCACCAGAGCATAATGTTTCATTTTCTTTCTGTGTTCACCTTTGCATTTTATTTTTAGTAGGTTATATATGACAGTATTTCATCCAACCAGACTATTTTGAAGTGTTTATTAAAGTCTAATCCTAAAAGCCATCGAGATGGAAAATTTGTTGTTGGTGGTGTTTCTTTCTTTTTCTAAAAATAGTGAAATGAATGGTTATCTAGTGGGTTTCTTTAACCCAAGTTTTCATTTTATGGAGTCCATTTTATCATTCTACACAGAAGCAGATTCATCTAATTTAGGAGCCACCTCATATGATGCATCTCCAGCAGGTATGTACAGAGACATTACAAACTTCTCTCTCCTGAGAAGCATAAGCAAAGTCTCAATGAAAGGAAATTTCTGCATAGAATCAAAACTACAGACTACCCACATGCGGATGATCAATGAGTTTGCTAAAAATAGATGGCTACAGAGCACACTTGGGGTCTAGCACATTCCTCTGAGTGCCCGATTTCACTTACTCTTGACTTTATCATCCTTTGGAAAGAATTGAAAGCCTTTCTTCTTGACTGATCCTTCCTTAGCCATTAAACAATGACAAACTGCATCTTTAAATAGAGTTCCACTTTAGACACACATTCCATCCTCTCATCCCTCTGATTTAGTAACAATTTTGAACTTACTTGAACTTTATATTCTAAAAAGGAAAAATACAAGTAGCTTTTTCTAGTTAATATTGAGAAAAGTTAGTGGAATTAACAGGTCTTGAAAATTTCCCCAATCACATGAAGTCAATCACCAATCACTGGACTCATTTTACTTTGCTCATTCGTTTACCAAATAAAATTTTAAGTCACTGAAAAAAATAGGCTATGCTTCACAGAATAAAATACCTGCCTTGAAGGACTCAAAGGACTCTGCCTTATTTCAAAGGCAGAATATAGTAAGTGCTATAATAAAAGCATGAATTGATGCTTGTAATTCACAGTTCTCTAAAACAACGGAGCCTGTCAATCTACAAATCAAATTATTTAAAACTGTGTGATATAGGACAAATATTGTAATCTCTCTGGCCTCTTATTGCTCCATCATTAAAAGACATTTAGAGGGGATGCTTTTAAAACTTAATGTATCCTATTAGTAAAGGGAACAATACAACAGGAGGATATAACCATAGTAAATATATACTCTCCAAACAACAACATTTCCAACTATGTGAGTAAATTATTACAGGACATAAAATCACTTGTGGACTTCAACACAGTCATACTGGGAGACTTCAACACTCCTCTGTCACCAATAGACAGATCATCAAAGCAAAAAAACAATAAAGAAAACTCCAGTCTAATCAATTCCATAAATCAAATGGACTTAACAGACATATATAGAATATTCCATCCCAAATCAGCTGAATACACCTTCTTCTCTGCAGCACATGGATCCTTCTCCAAAATAGATCATATTCTAGTTCACAAAGGAAATCTCAGCAAATATAAAAAAGTAGATATTATTCCATGTATCCTATAAGACCATAATGCCATGACCCTAGCAATTAACAACAAAAATCAAAACAGAAAACACACATATACATGGAGATTGAATGATACCCTATTAAATGAAGAATGGATCCAAGAAGACATAAAAGCAGAAATCATGAAATTCTTGGAAGAGAATGAGAATGAAGACACAACATAGTGCAACATCTGAGATAGCATGAAAGCATTCTTAAGGGGAAAACTTACAGCACTGAATGCCTACATTAAAAATGAAGAGAGATCCCATATAAATAAGTTTATGCTCCACTGCAAATCCCTACAAAAGGAACATCAATCTAGTCCCAGAGCCAGCAGAAGACAAGAAACAATCAAGATCAGAGCTGAAATCAATGAAATTGAGAACAAAAGAACAAGAAGAAGAATCGACGAAACAAAGAGTTGGTACTTTGAAAAAATAAATAAAATTGATAAACCCCTAGCCAATCTCACTGAAACAAGGAAAGAAATGAAGCAAGTCAACAAAATTATCAATGAAAAGGGAGAAATCACCACTGACCCCATGGAAATCCAACAAATTATAAGAACATATTTTGAAAAACTATACTCCTCTAAATTTGATAATATGGAAGATACGGACAAATTCCTAGACACATACAATATCCCTAAAGATGCAGGACAATATTGAAATCCTAAACAGCCCAATAACAGGCACTGAAATCCATACAGCAAGTAAAAGCCTACCAAAGAAGAAAAGCTCAGGACCTGATGGATTCCCTGCTGAGTTTTACCATGCCTATGAGGAGGAGCTAACACCTCTCATTAACCCATTGTCCCAAACACTTTTTATGAGGCAACCATAACTCTGATACCAAAACCCAACAAAGACACATCAAAAAAAAAAGAAAACTACAGATCAACATCTTTCATGAACATTGATGCAAAAATCCTTAATATGGTTCTAGCAAACCGTATGCAAAAACACATCAAGAAGATCTACCATAAGTGGGCTTCATTCCAGGTATGCAAGGCTGGTTCAACATCAATAAATGTAATTCATCACTTAAACAGAATTAAGGACAAAAATCACACTATCATCTCGAATAATGCAGAAAAGGCATTTGATAAAATTCAGCAACCATTTATGCTCAAAACTCTAGAGAAAATAGGGATCAAAGGTAGTTATCTTAACTATGTAAAGGCCATGTATGACAAACCCTCTGCTAGTATAATACTAAATAGAGAAAAGATGAAAGCATTTCCACTAAACTCGGGCACAAGGGAAGGCTGTCCACTCTCAGCACTTTTATTTAATACAGTCTTGAGAGCCTGGCTGGAACAATCAGGCAAAAGAATAAAATCAAAGGGATAAGATTAGGAAAGGAGGAAGCCAAACTATCCCTGTTTGCTGACGATATGATCCTATATCTGGAATATCCAAACACTCCATCAGAAAACTGCTAGAGCTAATAAACAGATTTAGCAAAGTAGCAGGCTACAAGATCAACACCAACAAATCAATAGCTTCTCTATATGCCAACTATATTAGGGCAGAAGAAGAAATTAGGAAATCAGTCCCATTCACAATATCCTCTAAAAGAATAAAATACTTGGGAATTAATCTAACAAGAGAAGTAAAAGACCTCTACAATGAAAATTATCAAACACTGAAAACAGAAATTGCAGAAAACCTGAGAAGATGGAAAGATGCTCCATGCTCATGGATAGGCAAAATTAATATAATTAAAATGGCCATTCTGCCAAAAGCACTGTATAGACCTAATGCAATCCCCATCAAGATTCCAATGTCATTCTTTACAGGTACAGAAAAGGCAATTCTGAAATTCATTTGGAACAACAAGAAACCCAGCATATACAAAACACTACTAAGCAAGAAAGATGAAACAGGTGGATTCTCAATACCAGATCTAAAATTATACAATAGAGCTGTAGTAACAAAAACAGCATGGTACTGGAATCAAAATAGAATTGAAGACCAATGGAATAGAGTAGAAGACTCTGAAACAAACCCACAAATCTTTAAACATCTGATTTTTGACAAAGTGGGTCAAAATATAACATGGAGGAATGACAACCTATTCAACAAATGGTGCTGGACAAACTGGACAGCCACTTGCAAAAAGTTTAAATTAGATCTTTATCATTCACCTTGCACAAAAATCAAATCAAAATGGATCAAGGAACTAGGAATTAAGCCAGCTACCATACAATTGCTGGAAGAAAAGTTAGGACCAACACTCCAGCATTTGGGCATAGGCAAAGACTTTCGCAACACATCTCCTAAAGTGAAAGAATTACAGTCAAAAATCATTGAGTGGGATGCTATAAAGCTGAAAAGCTTTTGCACAGCAAAGGAGTTGGTCAAAATTGTCAAGAGACCACTAAAGAATGGGAGAAAACCATGGCTCGTGATTCTGCTGACAGGGGACTAATATCTAGAATTTGTGCAGTCCTCAAAAACCTTGATATCAAATGCACAGTCCAATTCATAAATGGGCCAAAGAGCTAAGAAGAAGCTTCTCAACAGAGGACATTGAGCAAGCCAATGAATACATGAGAAAGTGCTCTAACTCACTAGTAATCAGAGAAATGCAAGTGAAAACTACATTAATATTTCACCTCACTCCAGTCAGATTAGCAAAAATGAAGAATATAAACAATAACAGATTCTGGAGGGGTTGTGGGGAGATAGGAACACTAGCACACTATTGATGGAACTGCAGACTAGTACAGCCCCTCTGGAAAGCAGTGTGGAGAATCCTCAAAAAATTAGGAATGGACCTACCATATGATCCAGCAATCCCTCTTTTGGGTATTTTTCCAGAGGAGTTAGAATTAGCACATTAGAGCGACACAGCAAAATCTATGTTCATAGCAGTTCAGTTTACAATACTAAATTATGGAACCAACCCAGATGCCCCTCACTGGATGAATGGATCCTAAAACTGGTATATATACTTATACATATACGTACATACATACATACACACACACACACACACACCATGGAGTTCTACTTAGCAATTAGAAACAATGAAACTGGAACCTTTGAAGGTAAATGGATGATGATGGAAGAAATCATGTTGAGCAAAGTTAGCTAAACCCAGAGAGCCAAGGGTCGAATGTTTTCACTCATTTGTGGAGGCTGGAGCTAAAACCAGGCCTGTGTGAAAGGTAGTTATAATCTCATGTATTAGACCCAACAAAGGCATAGCAACACATAATCTAGGGCAATCATAGATATGTAGTGGGGTGAGGGAATAGAGTATGAGAGGGAGGGGAGAGGGAGGGAGAATAGGGAGGGATCTAGAGGTTAATTCTGGTTTAAGTGTATATGCATATCATATTATTACTTTAAATGCATTTATGATCATACAATAACTCAATTCCTTAATATATTTTTTAAAAATTCAGCAGGAACAGCAGCATAATGATTTTTAAAAAATAATGTATCCAATTATACTACTCTATTTAGCTTCATTTATCCTTATAACATTCAATTTTTATAAACAATAGCTCTTAGCATGTATTTCCCCTTGATAACATTCTCCATCAATATTTTTTTCCTCTTCAAGCAAAGTTCTGACTCTCACGCAGGTTTTTTGTCTCTCCTCAGTCCACCTGATCTGAATGGGGCAGTATGCCCATCTCCAGAGCAGATCATGCTACATCCTCTTGGACACACATAGTCACTTCAGGGATTCACATATGACCCAAAGCAGGTCAGTTAGGGAAAACAGAACTCTGTTCTGTGGCTTTTGTTTGAGGCATGCGGAAGCAGGGATCTTTCTTTTGGTGAACTGAAATCCTGATGGAGTTGTTACTAAGATACTGGGCACTACAATAGCACTGAATGAAACTACTCAGGGAGGCAAATATAAGCCTTCTTGTGTAATTTTCCCTTAATCTAGTGCTTCTGAGTTTTCAGATTATATTTATAAATTTTTTACTGAACCAAGTTTGGCATGAGTTTTCTGCCATTACAAACTAGGATTCCTAACTGTACTAGCATTTATTTATGAAAGAATTTTAATTCCAAATTTTTGCACAGACAGCCACATAAGCTACTGACTTACCTATCCACAGACACATGTGTACAGACACACAAATAATACATATAATATCATATAATACATATAATATCAATGGACATGTGAAAAAAAATCTATAAAACTAACTTAAAACTTGGGTTCTTAAAGAAATTCTTGCCTGTAATTCCAGATACTCAGGAGGCTGAGGCAGGAGGGTCATAAGTTTGAGACAAGGCTGGGCAAATTAGTGAGACCTGATCTTAAAGTAAAAAATTTTAAGAAGGATTGGGTATAGCTCAGCAGTAGAGCACTCCTGAGCACAGTACCACCACCACACACAGATAGGTAGACACACATATCTAAAAAAGAAAGAAAAGAAAATGAAGAAAAAGAAAATTTTTCCTCCAGATTAATATATGTAACAGAAAGTTTTGTGTGGAGCCTATTTCTCATTTTTATATATGATTTGTGTAATCTTTACCATCTTTACCGTATGATAATATTTTAAAAACCCAATATGAATGTATTTCAGTTCACTCTGAAGAATGAACAACAAGAGAAACACTATAAATGCCTTTTCTTGCTTATTCAAAAATCTGAGCCTGTACACCAGAAAAAATCAGAATATCTTTATTGAAATGAATTATTATAGGAACATTATACTTAAATATTATGCATTATAGAAATATTATACTTAAATATTAGACATTATAGAAACATTATACTTAAATATTATACATTATAGAAATATTATACTTAAATATTAGACATTATAGATATACTTAAAATCATTTTATAGAAGAGAAGGCAAATGACTATGTTTCATAACTAATTTTTATTGCTAAATAACTCTGACTTAGCCACTATGTCTATATATTAAACTCATTCATGGAATGTCTATTTAATTTCACTAACAAGTGTGTTTGCTGGCACTTATGGCACTAAAGGACCCCTGTCTTCTGGCATCCACCTGCCCTTAGCAGAGAGTTGGGTGGTCCTTTAGGTAGCAGCCTTGTTTGTCATCAAATAATGAGATATTTCATGAAAATATCAATGTCACTGATAGCTGTAGGTATCCAATAAAATACATTTTTATTTGCACCCTGAGACAATCCTCTTAAAAACTGCAATTTTATGAACCACCTTGTAAAAAGTACATAAACACATTCAAGGCGATTATTTGAGGTCACAAAAGGAAAATTATGGTTTTCAGCCTACATGTTTGAATAGTGAGTAGAATCATGATATCTCCAATTGTTTGGCCATCTGTTATTTGCAAAAAGCTTTAGGGAATATTCAATATTCAATATAATAGAACAAAAAACAACATCATCAAATGCTATGGTCTGAAGCTTTCTGATGTATAATCTGAAAACCTTCTTTGTCCAAATAAACTAATTTGGAAAAAAAATATATGATATACTATGAATATGAATCCAAAATTTAGGGAGGAAATGGTAGATTTATTAATATCTGAATTACTTTATTTTATAATTAATTTTTAAAGGAGAAATGGAGAGAGGGAGAAAGAGAATCAATTTTATTTTTTTCATCTGGGTTTTGTTTCTCAGACACTTAGTTGTGCATGTTGTGCTGGGGTTTGAACCCAGGTCTTCATGCATGCCAGGCAAGTGCTCTAACTGCTGAGCCACTGCTCCAGTCCTATAATTAATTTTTAGCTGGCTCATAAAGACATTAAACTGACATATTAATGGGATAATATGATGTTTTGATACATATCTACATTATATAATATTTAAATCAGATTAAACACATCTATCACCTCAAACATTTATCCTTTCTTTGTGGTAAAACCTTAAAAAATCCTTTCTTCTAGCTTTTTGGAACACACAGTTCATTTCTGCTATCTATAGTTACACTGCTGTGCAATGACCAACTAGAACGTCTTGCTCCAATCTATTTGTAACTTGGAACCCTCAGAGCAACCTTTCCCCATCCCACCCTCCCTGCTACTCTTCCCAGATTCTAGTACCAACCATTCTACTCTCAGTTCCAGGAGATCAACATTTTTATATTCCATTTATGAATGAGATGATGCGGTAGTAGTCTTTCTGAGCCTGGCATATTTCACTGAACAATGATCTCCAGTTCTTTGCATGCTGCCATAAATGACAGAATTTCATTTTTTTAATGGCTGAACATAATTCCATGGTGTCTGTGTACTACATTTTCTTTATCCATTCTTCAGTTGATGAACACTTAGGTTGATTCCATATCTTAACATCTGTGATTGGTGCAGGTAATACAGATGTCTCTTCAACAGTCCGATTTCCTTTACTTTGGATGTATTGCTAGAGGTAGGATTGCTGAGTCATATGATAGCTTTATTTTTAATTTTTTGAGGACCCTTCATACTGTTTTCCATAAAGTTTTTACTAATTTATATTGCCACCAACAGTGTGCAAGGATTCCCTTTTCTCCACGTTCTCTCAGCATTTATTATCATTAGTCTTTTTGATAATAGCCATTCTTAGTTGAGTGAGGTGAAATCTCATTATGAGTTGTTTGTTTTTTTTGGGTTTTTCTTTTTTTTTTTTGCATTTCCCTGATGATTAGATATGTTGCCACTGACTTCCCTTATTTTCAAGGAACAGCCCTACCATTAGCACATTTATTAAAGAATCAGTAGCAATTACTTAACATTGTATCTTCCTGAGGCTGCAATTCCAATTGCAGCAAACAAAATACAAGATGTAGGTACTCCTTCCATATTCTAAATCTCCCCAACTTATAGCTTAATTTGTCTGTGACTTCCTCTAGCGCACACAAAACCAATACACTCACATACTCTACCTTCTTCCTTCAGCCTGAAAACAAAATTGAATTAAAAAAAATCCTATATCTACTCATGAATATCGAACAACCTGGAGATCACCAGCCTACTGAATTTGTATCATGAGTCCTGTTTGCTCTGACCTGACAATCTACTGCACCCATGCCATCATGTTCCTTGTATAACATAGCATTAAAGTAGCATTGTTTCAATGAAATCAAAGCCTACCAACACCATCAGGAAAATGTTTTCATTTCTGCTCTTCAATAGTCCTGCAAACATATACAAATACACATGTGAAGAACTCCATACTTGTATACATATTTCTGGGATCTCGTTTGGGCATGGAGAACAAATGATGTAATAAAATCTTGACACCTCATACCATAAAGTGAAACTTATTTCTCATCAGTATGAACATTAACATGGCATGAGTCTCATGAAGGGAAGACATCAATATTAAATCTGAAATTTCAAATCATTTGAGAAATCACTCACAAGTTAGGAATTCAGTCTGCCACAGTGATAAGTACGTCAATGAGTAGATAGTAGGTGAGAGGTAAATAGGTAAGAAGACAGGTAGATAGATCAGGATGTAGATATAAACATGACAGATAGGTGATGATGATAGATTATAGATAGACAGATAGGGATATATAGATAGAAATATCTTGATAGGAAACTCAAAGTCTCTAGATCAGAACATGAACATTTTAGCATTAAATGAGGCTATAAGAGCCCCATGTTACCCTGTATATACATGGTGAGTACAGGGTACACCACAGATTCACAAATTTTGACCCTCAGTGCCCTGGTTGGCATACTCACATATCTGTTGAGGGTCAATTCTTCATTTTGAAATATAAGCATATTTCCACAGGAAAGATAATTCTCTAAACTTCTCTGAAGGTACAAACAGTTGGCCCTCCTTAATTAGAGGCTCTTCATCCATGGTTTCAACCAACCACAGATCAAATTATTGGGAAAAAAATCATGCTGAACATCTACAGACTATTTTTCTTGTATTTTCTTAACAATCCAGTATAACCATAATTTATATAGTACTTACATTGCATTAGGCATCAGGAGTAATCTAGAGATGATTTACAGTACACACCAGGATGTGTTTAGGCTTACATGCAATCACTATGCCATTTTATGTAAGGAAATTAAACATCTATAGATTTTAGTACCCACAGGAGGTCCTGGAACAAAGCTTTATGAACACTGAGGGAGAACTCTATTACACTTGCAAGACACGTTTGCTACTCAATCACCTTTTAATCAAGTTTGCCAGGGGTCTTTCCTCAAAAAGTTTGTGGTGTGTGTAATAACATGAAGGTTTTCAAGGAGAATCACTTTCCAGTAATCAGAATTGTGGGATGAGGCTAAAAGGTCTAGTGACCTTTCCTGAGTTATTCCATAGCTTCCTATTATATTGGAAGATTGGGGACCTAATATAAAGGACCCTTCCTATTCCAGGAAGGAAAAAGAAAAGTGTTTTCTTTGGCATTATTGACATCAAACACAGGAATGATACTCATAATTATTGCCTTATTACATACTACCTGAACTTCTGAGAGTAATCTTTTACTTAGACAATTTTAAGGTATCAAAATATATTTTTAGATTGTAGGTTGTTTCTAATTGAAAGTAGGTCTTTTTAAGATTTTTATCCCCTGCATCTTTTTTTAAAGAGACATGAAAAAGATAACACCACCAGTATTTTATCTCATCACTGAAGAAACAGCATATATTTTATAAATTCTGATCACTTGAGCATTACTAACTCCTGACTACTCTCCCATAACATGACAAAACACTACAGTAATAAAATTCATTTTATTTATTTTGACATAATAAAAATAATTTCAAAATCAGAATAAAATGGCTCTGATATCTGGATCATAATTTAGGAACAAAGTTTCATTGTCTTGACCATCACTGCTGTTAATCACTTAGGATTCTCATAGCGTAACAGTGATTTTGTTTCCATTTATTTATTTATTTCAGCACTGCAGATTGAACCGAGGGGTGCTTTACCATTGAGCTTCATCCCCAGCCCTTTTTAGTTTTTAATTGAGACAGGTCCTCAGCTAAGTTGTGAGGCTGGCCTTGAATTTGCAATCCTCCTGCCTCAGCCTCCCAAATTTGTGGGGTACAAATGTCCACCATCATACCCAGCAAAATAGTTATTCTTTTAAAGCAGATATCATATCTTCCTTTACCTCATCCAAAGCCTTTGATGGCTTCCAATTTCACTCATTGAAAAAAGTCAGAATCCTTTCAATTGCATATAATATTATACATAGCGCACTCATCCTAGGTAATAGTATTTTTATTTGTTTTGCTTATGTTGCTGTATCTACATATTCCAACAACTGATAGGTAATTTGATAAAAAACTGTGTATGATTAGCATACTGCTTTGAAAAAGTCAGAGTTATTTTGCTTTGCACAGAAATCAAATAAATTCAGTATATAATTCAAATATTTTCAATGGGAGATTTTTCAGGTGTCATGAAAATTTGTTCTCCTGTTCAATACTAGACAAAGACTTATTAAGCATCTCTTAAGGATTATAACGCATGTGCTCATTACATGGTATTTGCTGTACTGAATATCTCAGGGCTACAAAGAAGATAAGACATGCGCACAGATACTAATATTACATAAATTATTAATATAAAAATGCTAATGGATTCCATGGAAACTGTGGTCAAGATCACTTGAATACTTCATCCAAAAATTCTCTTCAATGTAGTTTTCCTGAATAAAGTAGAGACATCCAGAAAACTAAATATGCTGCAAGGAAGACAGAGCAGTTTAGAGGGACATTGATTTTAAAGAAAATAAGAAGTGGTTGTAATGCCAGCCTACGATCCAGGTGAGCGGGCTTAATGCATAATGTAGGTTCACTTGGATAACAAACAGAAATACAGAACCAACAAGGAGAGTGCTATAACACACCTGTCCCTTCGATAAATGTCAGCAACAGATTTTTGTGTAAAAATAGAAAGGTACTTTACTTGCCTCTAAACTTATTATTGATGAACCTAATACCTGTCACTGAGAAGAAACAATTTATTTCAAATCATGACATTTATATATAAAACTACTAAAGTGATCTCTTAGGTGAGGCCATAGTAATCACCTTTTGGTATATATAGTCAACATGTGTTATATCTACAGATTCTGTCTTTACAACCACACTGTGAGGATGGTGCGATTGCTCTGCCAATGACAAAAGCAAGTACCAATGCATTCCGCACAGAAAACAGAAGATCTGAAAAGTTGAAAAAGACGCTCGCAGACCACCCTGCAGTATGTATCATGGAACCAGGAGTGCCTGGGCTCTGCTGACCGGAGACCAGACAGCCAGGTCAACCTGACACTGACCGTAAACCTTGCAACCCTAGACCAATGTCCTCAGCTATAAAATGATGACCCTGAAACCTGTCACATAGGATTGCGTTCTACGGGTCAAATAAGTGGAACTACATGAAACCACTATGTTTATTATTATAGCTGCTGGGAGAGATACAACTTTAAAAATTTGCAATTTATTTACCAATAACCTGATGCTAGGAAAATTCTGGGAAATGTCATTTTGGATTATGTATCCTCGCTCTCTCCAAATGTACCTCATTTTGAAACTGTTCCCTGAAAAGCCTAGGTCGCCAATCAAACCTGAATTACTGCTTACCTCTACAGGACCACTCTCCCGAAGACTGATTACCTTTTAACCATGATTTGTGATTTAGTTTTCATAATAGGAAATAACAGTTTCGCAGAGTGGCCTGGCAGGGCTTTTTAGAAAGCTCCAGTCAGGCTGACATGTGCTTTTATTAACCATATTTCCTGTAGCTGCACAGACAATGAGAAAACCACTTCTGTGAGCAGAACCAATTATAACTGAACAGGTACACTTTTTCCCCAGCCTGGTCATGATGTCAAATGTTTGATTAGAAAGGTCTTGTGCTTTTAGCTAAATGAGGCTAAATTTCTTTCCATTTGCAAGAACAAGCTATTTCTGCCTTTCACTGCACACAGCCTCTTAGTATCTTAATTCTGGTCTCTCAATGGCAAATAGAGTCACAAATCTAACACCCTTGAGATGGAGAAAACAATATTGTTTTATTTGTTTGAAAACAAATCAAGTTAGTTTCAGGAAGGTATTGTCTGTACAACTGCATACAATAAATGTATTCGTTGATATAGGAAGAAATGGTGGTAAGCTACAGGTGAAGAATGGGTTCCTTTGGAGGGAACATGGGGACTGGGTGGTAGCCATGGGTAGGAATCTCAAGAAGAGATAAATAAAGATGACTTTAAAATCCAATGAATAGACAGCCAGGTAGAGTAGTGTTGTGTGCATATCTGGAGGATGACACAACCACAGTAGATCTAGTTTGGAAATCATTGAAATAGGAAGGAATAGTTCTGGTCAGAGATAGTCCAATAAGTTACTCTCTGATAAGGTAAGGGAAGAGGAAAGCAGAGGTTAAGATCCTACTACATGCAGAATTAAGAAGGAAAAGCGGTACCTGTAGACCAAGCATTGCAGACAGGACTCCTCTTTTGAGTGCCAAGCAAGAGAGTCTTAGAGTAAAATAATAGCAGAAAGACCACTGTCCTCCAAAATATCACACGCTTATGTGGGAATCCTTCCTGTTTCTTCTCTTTAGAATTCTTCAGCTATGACAAAGAAGCCTGCTGATATTTTAAGAGACTCAAATGAAATTTTAGTTACTTTCAATTTGTTACTGGCCAGTGTACAAATATAGACTCAGAGGTTATAGAATATTTAAGTTGGAAAAAAGAGTACTGAATATTCACTCTAACCTCAATTTATAGGCAAGGGCTCTACGATTATCTTAGATCACACTGTAAGCTAATAAAATAGCCTAGAAAAAAACCCACATTCTCTTAATTTCTAAATAATGCTTCTTTTTTTCACCATAGCTATCTAAATCCATACTAAATTTTCAACATTTTCCAACGAAAACTGTCTCTATACAAAGCCATTAATAAGAGAACCCAGGTAGGAGTAAGAAAAAATGTAAAGGTCAGCAGTAAAGAAGTTATAAAATGAAGATTTCTTATTGAACGCAAGAGCAAAAAATGTAACCAGAAAGAAATACTTTTTGCTTTGCACTAAAAATGGATCTAAAATTAGCCATTTATTACTATCTCCCATGTTTACCCTCCTGGCTGCAATAGGCATGTGATGTCCTCCTAATTGGTCTATTTCCATTGCCTCCCCAACACACACACACACACACACACACACACACAAAACCACTGGCTGATTACAACACAAAATCAGAATGAACCCTGTGAAATGTATGTCAGTTTATGTCATTCCTCCAATCAAATCTCCAATGATTTCATGTCTCATGAAAATTTAAGCCAAAGTCACTACAGTGACATCTTAGAAGCATCTACAGAATATTTCTCACATTTTCTGTTGAATCTCATTGCCTTTTATCTCCTTTAGTTGGCATGTTCCAGTCATCCCATCCTTCTAGCTGAATCTTGAGCACCTTAAGCACACCCATCCTACCTCTTTACTCTGCTCAGAACACCTTTCCCCAGCCCCTACACTGCCCATTGTACCCATTCAAGTCTTTCACCAGATGTCACCTTCTCAGAAAGATACCTTGCCACAGTCCATGAAACTGTTCTATCCGACATACTTTCATTCATTCTTGTATTATCTATTTTCTCTCAATAGGACTTGTCATGCTCTAACATTTACCTATATCATCTACTTTCTCTAGAACATCAGCTCTGGCTAGGTTTGCATGTACAACGACCTGGATTCCATCCCCAGCACTGTAAAAAAGCAAGCAGAGAAGAATGTAAGCCCTCTAAAGAGTACTAAATCATTTAGTGAGGTGTTTTGTTAGTGATAGATACACAACTCCTAAAATAGTATCTAAAATATAATAATCACTAGATAGTTGTTGAATGGAGACTTGACTAAAAGCAGATGATCACCATGTTAAAAGATAATCTCTGGGGGCCAGAGCCTGGCATGTGCAAGGTCCCAGGTTTGAATCCCAGCACCACAAACACAACTAAGTGTCAGAGAAATAAAGGCCAGATGAAAAAATAAATAAAACTAATTCTCTTTTTCTCTCACTCTCTCCCTTTAACTTAAAAGAAAAAAGAAAGACAATCTCTGGTTTTACGCAAAGGAAAGTGTATGAAACCTATTCCATAGAGAGGACCACAGTCCTCTGCAGGGTTTTAATGTTAAGGGAGTGATCTAATATGTCCATTTTGAATTTGAAGAAATGTCAGAAGCACATTAGAATTTGCTAGAAAGATATACATATCTTGAATAAGACTATTTATCTCAATAGAATATCAAACTATATACCAAGATGAGAAAACTAAATATAAAAAATTCAAGTTCTTCCAAATCATCATGTTTGATATCACTTCAGTCAATAAACTGACCAAATTTTCTTTTTTTGTTTTTGTTTTGTTTTTTGTTTTTTGTTTTTTAGGAATTAAGGAAGTGCTTTTAAAGTTCATTGGAAAAAAATAGGCAGCTAAGAACCTAAATTACTACTGAGAAAGAAGAATCCTAAGGAGAAAAATATAAAAATATATGTATCAATATTAGAACATAATTGGAATTGACACTTGTTGGGGTAGGCCCAAAATGGCTATAGTTAGGCTCCCTTGCCAAGACTTCTGGCGGGCTATGTTATGTTTTATGTCATGCTATTAGAGTGGAGCTGGGGCTGGGAACTGGTCAACTCATGGTTAGTCAAGGTCAGACACACTTTCACTGTATATACCTAAGGTCACAAAAATTAACTTGTGAGCATGCACCCACTGATGTAACCTGTTGGCAGCGTGCCTTCTTTGTTTGGACTATATATAAAAGGGGCCTGTAAACGGCTGTAGGTGGGAAGCAAAATGGAACTGGGGACTGAAGCTGGAGCTGGGGGCTGGCTAAGGGCTATCACCACCCTGAATCAACATCCCAATTGTGTTTTGCATATTATTCCACCTGCCAGGATCCCAAATCTGTCTGTTGATTCTCTCTCTGCGACAGTATTATATTGTAAGTCACTGATAATATTTTAAGACAAGTTTGGTAACAAATTGGGGAAATTGCTTCCAGAACAGATGAGAAAAAATAATTTAATTAAGGACTGGTAGAGCACATATCTGACATGTGCATGGGTTTGACTCCCAGCATCGCAAAGTAGAAAGAGAGAAAGGAAAGAAGGAAGGAAAGAATGGAAGAAGGAAGGGAGGTTTAATCAATATATGCTCTTGGGAAAATATATTAACCATTTGTAAAAAAAAATGTTTGGTTCACACCTCTTATTATGTAAAAAATAAATTCCTCATGGGGTAAAAAGTTAAATAAGAAAATAAACAAAGATGTGGAATAAATTATAAGTGGGAGGATTTCAATGTAAGTAAGGGTTTCCAAAAGCTTTACTATGAGAATGAGCATTATTTGTTTACTATTATTATTGTTATCATTATTATTAAGCAAAGAACCTATATGGGCTAATATTGAGTAGAAAAGCTGATTATATTAGATAAAAACACTTGGACAGGGTTAAAGGTCAGAGATAATTAATTAGACATTAGTGCCTAAAACTTTCATTTCTTGTTCATAGTTATTATCAAACCTTCAACAAACTCATGTTTATAAGTGCAGTATTCAAAGTTCCTTGAAAAATAAAAGGGAACAATTTTAGTCTAATGTTTGGGTCACTAAAGACTATACAACCTGATGAGATGTAAAGACTATACAACCTAGATTGAGATGATCCAAGGTGATTGAAAACATAATAAGAAGTAAAAGTCAAGAGCAAGAGAGCAAAAGAGACCGAGGAGAAGACCTAAAGTTTCAATGTACATTTCTGGAATTAATGGAGGAGGGACTGCCAAAAACTTTATGAAATTGAGGGTTAATCTGATTTTGTAATTTAAAAAAGCCCCTTGATATCTAAAAGGGTAAATGGAGATAGCTACATTGCACATGTACACGCATGTAAATGATACACATAGATATGTACACAAAATGCATGAGTACAGACATATGCAAACACATACACACACTCATGAGGAATTTTTTTGAGCAAATTTGACTGCATGGTATAATCAGGAACAACATGATTCTTACTTTTTTATATTCCTTCAAATCTCTGAACTAGTTGTTCTAACCCTGATAAAACATCTTGGGAAAATCCCATAGATTTTAGTGAACAATCAGTTCATAAAAATTGACATTTGTATAATAGCCACTTGACCCCAGCTCCCTTAAGAACAATAGCAAAGCTCTGAATCCTCCCCTAATTCAAGGTTTCTTCCTGTATTAGCTTAAGCACCCTTGAGTCTTTCCAGTCTACAACAGAGAAACAAGCATGTTTGGCTTTTAATAATCCATCTCATTTCCCTAGTCACTAACTTCTCTGACTTCTCAACCCAGGGCTTGGGGAGAAAAGGGAATAATGTGAAAGAGTTTATACTCTGGGGTTGTGATATCTCTGACATCTAAATGGGATGTGTTAGGAATCAAAAACTGTCCCTTTCAGTCATTGGATACTTATGCAGATTACATGGAAACAGTCCTTTTGGGAGCCACACTGAATATTCCTTGACTAAGGAAACCACTTATAACCATCCCCCTCAGCTTCTGTTTAGGAAAGCCACCTGTTAGTCAAGGACTCCTCCCTTCTCTTAAGTTTACTTCTTGAGTCCAGAGAAACCATTCCATCTCTCTGCATTGAGGGAAGTACAGTTTGCTGTTAGTGGAATTTCCCAGGGCATGAAGAAACTCTAGTCACAGTGTCTTACCTTCCAACTTTGAGGATGTATGTAAAATGCCAGTTGCTAATTTCATGGACCTATGGCAAGGCCTCCAAATGTGTCACTTGAAGGTGCCATCACCAACACTAACTTGAGGTGAGGAAGAAGAATACAGCTTCCTTTGACCACAATTTCAAGGATAAAAAAATCCACAAGATATAGTTAACAACCATCTGCAAAATGTTTTTCTCTCCTCACTTTGCTTACTTCTCTTTCTCTTCCTGGATCTGACACAAGAAAAATGGCCCTATCACTTCAAGACATTTGCTCCTGGATTTTAAAAGGGGAGACTGGCTAACTACTGCTGGAATTGGCTGTAGGACTTCAGCTTCCGAGTCCTGAATTGGTGGTCCAGAAACTCACTTTTCTTTTATTATATATTTATTCTTTAATTGATTTTTGTAGTGTCTATTACATGTGTGACCATTTATAAAACATACTTATACATGAAAATCTTGTGTGTGTATATATATATCATGTCTATTTTCTTTCATTAGAGTTTTGGCAATTGACTTTCAATGTTTTCAATTTTTTTTTATTTGTTCAACATAGTCATACACGTAGGAGGGAATTGTTGCCATGAAACTCACTTTTAAATGCTGGATTCGTGAACTCGCATTTTATTATTAGATTTTGGGCCTCTGACATGATTTCAGGAAAAATAATCAAATGTAACAATTTGTTAAACTACACATGTGCACATATACATATATGCTCATACGTCTCTTTATTACAGATACAGATATGATAGAGTAACCATGTGTGCCTGAGCCTATATGTGTATGAATAATGGAAATATAATATTATAGAATGAAATAATCATGTGATTAGTGTTGTTGATTTTATTTTGTTCTGTTTTTTCATTGTTTTGTGATATAACATTCCTTACTTCTAAAACCATAAAATTATATAACTATATTACACATAATGCATCTCTTTGTAAAAGTGTGATCTCAGTTTAAAAAATAAAAGATCACTGTAAAATATTAAACATACTTTTATATAAAGACATTTATTATTTCATAAAGAAAGCCTAAGAAAATTGGAAAGAATTATTTAATAAATGATAATGAAATATTTTGGAATTTTATCCATAATATCAGATGAGTTCAAGAGTATCTAATGTATATATATTATACACTTACATGTGTATAATATATACATATATATATATATACTCTGTATATATATATATGCATACATGTATATATATGTACATATTTAAGAGACTGGAAGTAATAAAGTTGATGAATATTTATTAGTCACTGGAATGTAAATAACTTTAAGAATAATATAAGCATAAGTGAAAACGTCAAAAGATTTTGTTTCATAAAGATTTAACATTTTCATGTACTTAATAAATGGGAAAGAATAGTATTATGAAACACAAACTTTAAAATATGGCAAATGTGCAGACTATTGTTGCAAAAGAGTTGATTTAGAGAAAAATAAAATGAAGCTTCATTTCTTCCTTCCATAAACACTTGTTGAGAGCTTGCCATATACCAGAAACTTTACTAAATACTAAAGAAGCAAACACATTACATGTTCATAGGCCTGAGAAAGCAGAGTGTAGTTAGCATGATAGTTTAGAAAAAGGACCCAAGGTAACACTTTATAGTAAGAGTTATGACAGTAATTTCCACAGCCTGTTATGGAAACCCAGAGTAGAAGCACAAAACACAGACTTGTGAACAGGAGTCAGAAAGTACAGGAACAACAGGAAAATCTCCTAGAAGAAGGAACAACCTTTCAAGTGGCCTGGATGATGGGTGAAGAATGGTTTAGAATTCCTGTTCTAATTCTTATTGGTAGTTTTGGCAGTTAATCCCTGAACCTCAGTATCTTTGTCTGTAAATTGGGAATGCTATTAACACTCAAAGAGATACTGAGAGTACTTAGTGAGAATTGCTTAATTATTTAGAATTTAGTAAGTCCCTAATAAATGGTTATTAGCAACAAACAAAAAAAATCACAAAATTCTAAGATTAGGAACTCAGAAAGAAGAAAGTCTATGATCTCCAAATTTTATAGTATGCTAAAATACATAATTGTGAAGCAAGGTTTGGAGAAATTAATACCGGACTGATGATAAACCATTAAAAGGACTGCCATCAAGGATTCTCAGCAGGACAGTTATAAAATAAGATTTACTTCTTAAAATGATCAGTAGGACACTGATACAAACAACAAATTCAAATATGGTGTGCCAGAAACAAAAAGACTTGTTTCAAGACGAATTCAATAATGCAGATGAGAAATGTTGAAGACTTGGGAGAAAGAAGGTAGATATAGCAGAGATATTTAAGAAATGCTGAAAAGGTAGAATATATAGAATTTGAAGGTTGGCAAATTTAAGGTATAAAGAAAAGGTCTTCCTATATGCCTGGTTTAGGTTAGTTAGCAGAAAATGTTGGTATTTCCAGAGATAGGAAATATAGATGGAAGATTAAATCTAAAGGAGTTTTTTGGGGGTTGTTCTTATTTGTTTGTTTTGTTTTATTTAAGAAACTGAGGTACTTCTTACATTGTTTACTAGTACAGTTTCTACTTCCTGGCTAAATGAAGTATCAAACTTTCTCACTGTGACATAGACAAGGACTGTGATATTTTTTCTGAGCAATTAAATAAGTCAGGGGATAAGGGTAATGACCTTATATTTGTGGATTATTTGTAGTTTATGGTTCTCCATCTTCTGACAATATTCCAGAAGAAGGAGTCAACTGAGGATGAAGTGTTTCATAAAATCTTCCATTGAGAACTTAGAGTTCTATGCATTTTTATAACTAGAATTGTGTGTGTGTGTGTGTGTGTGTGTGTGTGTGTGTGTGTGTGTGTGTTAAATATTTCAAGGCTTTATGAAATAAAAAATAGACATCATTCACTCATGCTTGAATTTTGTTTCTAAACTCATAAATGTTCTCTATAGTACTGAGTCCCTTAAGATTTTGTTCATTATTTTTACCTGAAAAATAACAATCCAGATTTATGGGAGGAACTTTATTGGGTTTCTGTGAGGATTAACAGAGTTTAAAGTGGAGAAAGCGTAGAATAGAGATTGATTAATCGTGAGAATTCAGTTAATAATGTCTGCTGGGCCTTATCTTTCAGGCTTTTCATGTGTGTTTTTGTCCCTGATATTTTAGACTTCCTCAGAGAATTCCATCTTCTTCCCTTGTGGGCTTCACAGTCTGACTCCACCTCTCCCTCACGCAGAACTCCATTTACCATTTTTATCTTTTGACATTGAAATGGTCATCCTCAGCCAGGTTTCTTTCCTAAATCACATACCTATAGTTACTGTCACAGTAGACTTCTCAGCCCAGACACTTCAGGCATTTCAAACAGAGCATATGTTAAACCTAAACACCCTCTGTAGAAGCATCCTTCCACTCCTATATTTTTATTTTAATACATTTTAAATAAATTTTAATAAATACTCACTTTGATGCTTATGACAGAAACCTGGATATGGCCCTTGAATTTTGCCTATCTTATTCACTACTTGATGAACCACAAACTTTAGACTCTATGTTCTCAAATCCTCTTGAATGGGTCTCTTGCTCTTGCAAAAGCAGATCTCTTCTCCTTTATATTATTACTTTAGCTATCTAACTGGTCTCCCTGCCTTGATTTGAATTCTCTTACTATACCTGGAATATTTTAATAGCTTTATTCAGATATGACTTATGTTCATTATTTTTAATACATGTATAGAGTTGTACAATTTTTACCACAATCCAGTTTCAAAATTTTTTCATCATGTAAATGTTCCCTTGGGCCTGTTTCCAGTTTTTCCCTGCTAGGTCCTAATCCTACTCTAGAAGATCATTGAGATGTTATCTGTCTCTACAGCTTGTTTTTTGTATTTATCTTGTATCTAAAAATAGAAATTTTATTGTTATTTCCCTGCTGGTAATGCTAACATGACTTCTACTTCTTTTCTCTATGGAACGTTTAGGTTCCTTAAATATTAAAGTGGTTTGAGAAGGATCAGTCTTTTTCAATATGGAATACAACTGATTTTTTCTTCATTCATTTCTGTACTAAAAGAATGAAATGCACTATTTCTTTTATCAATAAGAAAATTAGGAAGAAAATGGAAATAAATTTGTTTACAGTCTAAAGTTCCAGTTGTGCTTTTAACCAGACATTAAGGTCAACTGTTAAAGAAGGAGTGGGGAGTGAGGAAGTGGGGCAGGGGGAATACCTCTTGGAAAGACAAAAAGAGAAAAAGTGACTTAAAAGAAGAAAAAATTGTGATTCTGGGTGGGATCCTTCAAATACCCAGAAGCAATCCCTAGGAAATTGGCCAAGGAGAGAGACAAATCCACAATCATGTAAGCCTGATGGGTGAAACAAGCAAAAGGTCAAATAATAGGAAGACCAGTTCTGACCCTTGGGAGAGCCCCATTCACAGGAAAACTAATAAGTTGGTGTTATGGGAGTCTTGTTCCCCCCACTGCATCAGAATGATTAAGAAGTGAATAGAGGGCTGGAACAGTGGCTCAGCAGTTATGGTGCTTGCCTGGCATGCTCAAGGACGCAGGTTCAAATCCCGGGACCACAACAAAGTGTTGGAGCAATGAAAGCTACATGAAAAACTAAATAAATCGATTCTTTCCCCCTCTCTCTCTAAAAAAAATAATAATAATAA
>PVKS010031179.1:0-13425 GCA_004027875.1 Aplodontia rufa
AGGACGCACTCTGCCTCCTGCACTGGTAATGGCGATGGTGACGGGTGTGCTACGTCCCCACTGTTGGAGGACGCACTCCGCCTCCTGCACTGGTAATGGCGATGGTTACGGGTGTGCTACGTCCCCACTGTTGGAGGACGCACTCCGCCTCCTGCACTGGTATTGGCGATGGTGACAGGTGTGCTACGTCCCCACTGCTGGAGGACGCACTGGTAATGGCGATGGTGGCGGGGACTGCTACAGCACTTATTGGTTCTCTGTTCAGCCTGATTGATGGAGATGTGGTCTATTCATAAAGTGCTCTCTGTTGATGGAGTGGAAGAAGCAAAAACAAAAACAAAAAGAACAGTCGCAGGGAACAAGAAAAATAAACCCAAACGGTGAGTGTCACGGAGCCATGAAACCCAAGATGGCCTTAATTCCAAACTTGACGTAGGTATGGCTTATGATTTCAGACAAGGACATGGAAATGCTGGATTGCTTCTGTGGAAAGTTCTCAGGCCACTGCAGGGTGGGCTATGAATGAGAAGAGTGTGGAAAAACGAAAACAGGCCGAACATCACCAATCTGAAATCCGAAATTCTCCTAAATCTGAAATTTCTGAGTGTTGACATAACGTTCGCTGTGAGTGGAAAATTCCACATCTGACCTCGCGTGACAGGTCGCAGTCAAAACGCAGGTGCACCAAAATTAGTATATGAAGTTAATACCAGGAGTTGGGCACGGTGGTGCACCCCTGTGGTCCCAGGGACTTGGGAAGCTGAGGCAGGAGGATCACAAGTTCAAAGCCGCCGTTAGCAACGTAGCAAGGCCCTAAGCAACTTAGCAAGATCCTGTCTCAAAATAAAAGAGTAAGGGCTGAGGATGCTGCCCGGCAGAGCACTTGGCTACCATGAGTGAAGGTTCAACCTCCAGCCCCACACATACAAATTATCCTCAGGCTATGTAAACCAGGTACGTACGAAACAAACGAATTTTGTATATAGGCTTGGGTCCCATCTGTAAGATACCTTATTATATATATGTAAATACTACAAAAATATAAAAAAAATTCAAAAATCTGAAACCCTTCTAGTTCCAAGAATTTCAGATATGAGCTGCTCAATCTGTACACACCTGGCTTCTCTTCTCACCACCAGAAATGAACTTTTAAGTTAAGTCCTGTATAAGTGCTAATGCATCACCAGTACCCGTCAAGGACAGCACTGGGTGCCTAATGAACAAAGGTGTTCTGAGGATTTCTCCGTCATTTGCCACCTGATTTCAGTGTTTCAGACGCTTTGATCTCCTCTTATTGATACAGGCATTCTACCCAAAGACGCAGAGGACAATTAGAAATGTACAGAGTCCTGCTTCGAACTGCAGAGTCAAATTCTCCCTTGCCTGCATGAGGGGGCTCATAGGAGCCTCACCGATTCCTTGCACAGCACATAAGGCCCCTCTGAGGACTATAAGGTGGCCTGGCATCTCGTGTCCGTGTCCGTCCAAGGCAAAATGTGCTGCCAGGCCCCTTGTGGGTGCAGAGGGAAACCAGGAAGCAGAAAGGAAGTTTGTGTTCAATGCCTCGGACCCGGCTTTCTCCCCAGACCAGGCCAGCATGCAGCAACTACAGAGAACACCTGGCATTGGTGAAAAATATGTTCTGAGACCTCCCAGAATCCTAAAATCGAGGGTCATGACAGCATACAACCCCAGCTTCAGTAGGTGACTTTGTTTTGGGTCATTTGCCACAAGTCAGTATTTTGGCTTCTGAATTAACTTTTCTCAAGACCATTTGGAGAAGATAATGAGGAGGACCAGCCTCCAATGAGAGGGAGGGGTCGGGCAGTGGATATGGGTCTCTGGCCAGCAGAGCCACTGGGGCATGTCACCCTTGCAGGACATGTGAGTCAATCCGGGTGTTTAACTATGATGCTCATGGTCAGGGACCTGCATTCTAAGAATCCCCACTGAAACGAACACCTATATAGAACCATGTTGTCAAAATCCTGTTGATCAGATCAGGACTTGCTTTGTTAGATATTACACATCACCTATGTAAAAACATTATATTGTGTATTTTTGTGGACTAGGCTTGTCCATGCCAGGTGGGGCAGGACAGGAGAGTTCCAGGCAACTGGTCTCGGAGATGTGATGTCTGAGCCTTCTGCAAAACAGACACAGAGAAGCCCACAGCAGGGCAGGCCCTGGATGACTGCTGATGGGGAACCAGGCAAGAGCTGAGGGGAATCTAATCAAAACCAGCAGGGAGGTGGCAAAGAGCTGCTCATCAGCTCTCAGAACACCGGACAGAGAGGGGACAGAGTGTGAAGTTTAAAGGATATAAATTTAGATCAAGTGCAAGACACTATTGCAGTAATCACAGCAGCTTGGGAGGCTGAGGTAGGAGGATCACAAGTTCAAAACAATTTAGTGAGGCCCTCAGCAAATTAGTGAGACCCTGTCTCAAAAAAAAAAGACAAATTAAGGGGTTGGGGATTTAGCTCAGTGGCAGAGTGCTTGCCTAGCACATGAAAGGACCCAAGTTCGGTCCCCAGCCCTGAAAAAAAGATAAATTAAGAGGGCTAGGGATGTGGCTCAGTGGGTAAGCACCCCTAAATTCAATTCCTGATATTAAAAATAATTATTACATAGAATTAAGAAGAGGTATAATATTCATGGTAAAAGGTAAGTCAGTAAATTCATGGTAAATCAGTTCCAAGTAGATCCTCCGAGGTATTTTAAAAAATAAATAATGACGGCTGCAGCTCATCTCTGACTCTGGATCTCTCTGAAGCAGGGTACTTATCATTGTTGGAGGTCACACTCCGCACCCATCCTGAGTGGGTGTCTAGCAGGCACGCCCACCTCCCCTGAAATTCCTCGAGTGCTCCGAGTCTGAGGCTGGACCACGAGTCTGGCCAACGTGCGGCTGTCACACTCTGACTGATGCTCTTCTAAGGGGCTGCTTTTCCACGTGGGTTGTCATGCTTCCTTTGAGCACTACTGAAGGTGGAGGAATTGAATTTTATTTATGGAAGGACTCAGAGCTGGAAAACATGTTGCTCACCTTCCCTGGAGCAGCAAGCATCCTCTGAACTCAGGCGGCTGACCCATGGAGGGGCCTTTACAACAAGGCCCCCTTTCTTCCCAAGGCCTCCTGTTCTCTGCTGGACAGCATTAGCTCAGAACCCAGCAAGGAACAAGGCAGACTGAATCCCTGCCCTTGTGAAACCTCCCCTTGACATTTTTTTTAAGAGAGGGACAGTGAGAGTGAGAGAGAAAGAGAGAATCAATTTTATTTAGTTTTTCATGTGGCTTTCGTTGCTCCAACACTTTGTTGTGTATGTGGTGCTGGGATTCGAACCTGTGTACTTGTGCATGCCAGGCAAGTGCTGTAACCTATGTGCCACTGCTCCAGCTTCTCCCTGGACATGTTTTAAACATCAAAGAAGAGTAAATAAGAGCAGCAGGTGGACACCCTGTGCCATTCCAGGCTGAGGCTGAACATCCCCCCATTACACTTATCTATGCTGTCATAAATCCACCCGGAGCATCAGCAGCCACCTCGCTCCCAGGAGCATCAAGGAGATGGGCTGAAATCAGGCAACGGCCGCTCGAAGTCCACACGAGAGACTCTCACCTGGCACTCAAGGTGGCCTGCAGCCTCCTTTCAGCCCTGTCATACGCGCCGCTGTCTACTCTGCTTGTCTAAGAACAACCTCCTTCTCAACAGCTGTCAAAATTTTACTCATCTCTCCCTCTCTGTGTCTTTTAAGAGAGAGAGAGAGAGAGGAGAGAGAGAGAGAGAAAGAGAGAGAGAGAATCAGTTTTATTTCGTTTTTCATGTAGCTTTCGTTGCTCCAACTCTTGGTTATGTATGTGATGCTGGGGTTCGAACCCACATCCTCCCGCTTGGTAGGCAAGCGCCATGACTGCTAAGCCACTGCTCTAGCCCAATTTTACTCTGTTTTTGATTCCTCCAAAAGGATCTGACCTTTTATTATTTGAATTTCGTTGGGACCTTATTTCTTTCTCATTCTGTGGATTATTTTCTGTAGCTTATGACTGCCAGCAGCTGCTTGACCAACGTTTGTACGTTACATGAGGGCTCAGCAGAACACCTGCATTGAGCGGGCCCTCGAAATGTAAGTGTGGAGTCAATTAAACCTCCAACCTTACAGTGCTCAAAAAAAAGAAAGAAAAGATAGGTGTTTTGCTACTAATTTTTTTCCTGGTCACAGAAGTCAGAGCAGAAAGCACTCTTTGAAAAATGTTTTGATTTCTGGGCATGGTGGCACATGCTAGTAATCCCAGCAGCTCCAGAGGCTGAGGCAGGAGGATCACAAGTTCAAAGCCAGCCTCAGCAATTTAGCAGGGTCCAAAGCAACTTAATGTGACCCTGTCTCAAAATAAAAAAATAAAATAAGTTGGGGAGGTGGCTCAGTGGTTGAGTGTCCCTGGGTCCAATCCCTGGTAACAAAAAATAAAATAAAATAAAATAAAAATGTTTTGATTAATAAATAGTCCACAACCTAATACTTTTTTAAGAGATGTTTTGGGAAGGGGAAGGGAGGGATAAGGGTGGGCAATTGGGGGGCACTCTTGGGGGTAAATCCAATTTTCAGAATCTATGTACCTTATATATTATTTTGTTAAAATTTGTATGATTGTTCAATAAATAAATTTCTCAATAAAAAAAGTAAATAAAGAAATAAATAGTTCTTATATGTGCACTACAGAAAAAAAATTCTGCTCTTTGGGAAAAGAAAACTAAGATTGGAAAAGCTCCACTCCTTATATGTATATATATAGATATTAAATGTATATGTAATATATATGTATATACAATATATGTAACAATGTATAATGTATATATGTATATATATATAATTTTTTTTATACTTGGGGTTGAATCCAGGGGTGCTTAGCCACTGGGCCACATCCCTAGCCCTTTTTATTTTGAGACACGATCTCACTAAGTTGCCTAGGGTTTGGCTAGGTTGCTGAGGCTGGCCTCCAAGTTGTGATCCTCCTGCCCTAGCCTCCTGAATCGCTGGGATTACAGGGTGTGTGGCACCATGCCTGGCCTCATTTACATTTTTAAATTTCTGTATATTATGAATTTTGGGATCTCAGAAACCGTTCTGGCTGGGACTCGCTACTTCTTAGAGCTGGCAAGGGCTGAACCTGGAGCATGCCTGGAGCCAGACCCTGCTTCACCTGATGCGTACCCTGTGGGGTGGCCTATTCCTTTGTCATTTTGCTTTTAATCATCCTGCTGCCAGGTACCAGGCAAATCAGGGCCAGCCCTATGCTGCAAAGCTGGCTAAAATTATTAAGAGTAGCTAATCTGAGCTGTTCACCTGCCTTGCTTTCTGCCCGCTTCTGCCCTGCGGGCTTGCGGGGCGTGCTTCTTGCTCACTCTGGGACCTGTGGGGATGATAACTTTTGCTTTCCTCAGTTCTCCTATGTTTCCACTTGCAGCTGCACTCGACTGAGAATCCCCAATGAGCCAGAATACCTTCAAGCCCCAGTTACCACGGAGCTTTGACCTTAACCTGCTCCCTTAGAGGCGCAAGTGAAGTTCAAGTTCACAGCCCTCTAATCTGCTTTCCTTGCACAGTTGGAGCAGAAGACCAGGAGGGAAGGCAGGGACAGAGGCAGGAGCAGATGCCGTCGGGTTGAAGAGGAGGCTAAGGAGGTGGCGGGGAGGTGGGGCGTTGGAGAGAAAAGGGAAGAGACAGAATGGAGAAACACAATGAAATGGCAGTCGGAATGCAACCGCAGAACAGTGACAGTGTCCCCAAAACTAGAGGGACAGGGACATTGGTCTTGGCTTGACAAGCACTGGGTTTCTGTTTTCATCAGACGTGCTACGTGCCAGTGCTGAAAATCCCACGTGCAGATGCCACTTGTCAGGCAAAACTGCAGCCACAAAATCTCTGGCAGGGTTGAAATTGGCAATCACCCACGATCTGAGAATGCACAGTCACCCTTTGGTGTCCTCCATACCCAGGACTGGCTCCTTGAACCCCGCAGATGTGTCCCAAGTCAGCAAATGCATGAGTCCCTTATATAAAGTGGCTGAGCGTGCAGACACCACACAATCCTGTTAATCGCCTTCAGACTGCTTGACTTCCACTACATAAAACAGTGCAGATGCTGAGTAAATATAGTAGCTGTTATGCTATATTTTAAAAATTCATATTATTTTTCTTGTACTACTTTTTTTAATGTTTTTCGCCCAAATATTTTTGACTGTGGTTGAATACAAAAATGTGGAACCCACAGATACTGAGGGCGGATCATAGTAAGCTGCCTGTATTCAGGTGGAAATAAGCCCCGGTGGATCTGTGTAATCAGAAGGACTTGTTTTTAAGGATCAGGGACAATTTCTTTGCTGAACTGTCTCTGACTGGGTCAAAGACTACCCATATAATTTCCTCTGCTCCTGGCTCTTACAGGTGGTCTCCTTCTGATCTGTACTTTGAAATCCAATCAAACTGAACTCAGGTCTTCCTCATAATAACCACGTGCTTTGAGAATAAAGACTAGATAATATTTGTGAATTAGGGACTGAATGGTGTCTCCATGTACCCCAAACTAACATGTTGAAGATTTAATCCCAATATGAGAACATTTTGGAGTAAGGAGTAATTAAGGTTAAATGAGGTCATATGAATGGGACCTTAACTTGATAGGATTAGGGCCTTTTTTTTAAGAGAGAGAGAGAGAGGAACAGTGAGAAAGAGAGAGATAGAATCAATTTTATTTAGTTTTTTTTTAAGAGAGAGAGAGAAGGACAGTGAGAGAGACAGAGAGAGAGAGAAACAACTTTATTTAGTTTTTCACATGGCCTTTGTTGCTCCAACACTTAGCTGTGTACATGGTGCTGGGGTTTGAACCCGGGTCCTCATGCTTGCCAGGCAAGCACCGAAACCGCTGAGCCACCGCTCCAGCCCCTTTATTTAGTTTTTCATGTGGCTTTCGTTGCTCTGATACTTCATTGTGCACACTGAGCCACCACTCCAGCCCCCATTAGTACCTTAGTACCTTTTAAATTTTCTTTTTTTAATTTTGGTACCAGGCATTGAACCCAGGGGCACTCAACCACTGAGCCACATCCCTAGCCCTTTTTATTTTTTATTTTGAGTCAGGGTCCTATTAAGTTACTCAGGGCCTAAGCTGCTGAGGCTGGTTTTGAACTTGTGCTTCTCCTGCCTCAGTCTCCCAAGACCCTGGAATTACAGGTGTGCACCACTGCATCCCAGCAGATTAGCGCCTTTACAAGAAGAGACACCAGGAATTTCCCTCTCTCCTCTCTGCTGTGTGAGGACAGGGCAACAAGGCTGCAGTTCTCTCCCTGCAGAAGCCAGGGAGAAGGTCCTGTCAGAAGTGACATTTACCAGCGCTTGAACTTAGACTTCACCTCCAGACTGTGAGGAAATAAACACTTCTGTGTATCTGTGTGTATATTCCATCCACTCTACATTTTTTTTTTTTTAGGAGGGACAGCGAGGGGCGGGGATTAATTTTATTTAGTTTTTCGCGTGGCTTTTGTTGCTCTCAGACTCTGTTGTGTTTGTGGTGCTAGGGTTTGAACTCATGTACTAGTGCATGCCAGGCAAGTGCTGTAACCGCTGAGCCACCGCTCCAGCCTCTAGTCTATGTTACTTTTTCAGATAGCCAAAGAGACTAATATAAGTCACCAAAATAAATGAGCAGATTTTCTAATTTTTTAATTGGATCAAAACATACAAAGCTGATGATTAAAAAAAGCTTCTTTTGGAATAGGCATCTTGTTATAAAATAATGTTTATAAATGAGGATTTGGAGTTAAACAGAATGGGTTCAAGTCCATCTCTCTCTGTGATCAGGATGAAGTCTTTTAACTTGTCTAAGTTTTGCCTTCGTCCTTGGTGTGAAAGAGGTTAGAACGACCATGGTATCGACCTCGCAGGACTGAAAGGTGCAAGGTGAAGTTCTTAAAAGTGTGAGCTGCTATTATTAGCACAACAATTTCAATTGTCAGGCTATGAAGTCCAGTGAGCATGTAAGTGGATTTTTTTTTAATTTTTATTTTTTGGTAGTACTGGGATTAAACCCAAGACCTCGTGCGCGTTAGGTAAGTGGTCTACCACTGACCTACATCCTGAGTTCTTCCCCACCCGCTGTTTTACTTAAATGTTTTTGACAGTGTCTCATTAAATTTCCCAGGCTGGACTTGAACTTGTGATCCTCCTTCCTCGGCCTCCTGAGTAGCTGGGATCACAGGCGGGCACCACTGTGCCCACCTGATCATTCTTCACTCAACTATCCTTACAGGCCTCACAGCGACCTTACGTAGCAAGCACAGGTTATTCATGCAGATTTGACATTGGACTTCCGGGGCTGGAATCCCTGGAGAGGTGGCTGATGAGCACTTGGGCAGGACACAGGGGCTCCTGCCTTTTCTTTTGAGGTCATCTATCATTCCAGGAGAATCCATTTTGAGATTCATTCATTCATTCATTCACCTTAGATCAAATTCATAACACAACCAGCTTCTGGAAAGGCAGGAATGTGATACCCCAAGCTCCTGACCCTGTATTAGGTGCCATTGTGCAGATGACAAAGAAGAAGACAGACCGTCTGAGAGATCCTCTCTTGGCCTGGCTGAAGAACAGAGGAAACGGTAAGATGAATATTCTGCAGGCTCATCGTGGTCTTCCCAAGAGCATGGAAGCAAACGCCTAGGGAGACAGAATTCTGCATGCCACTCCGTGATCGTGAACTTGGAAGTAGCTCAGGCTACTTCCACTTCCTCCAGCTTCCTACCAGATATCGTTAACCACTGTCACTCTCTTTCTCCTTTTTTTAAAGAGAGAAGTACAGTGAAAGAGAGAGAGAGAGAGAATCAATTTTTATTGAGTTTTTCACATGGCTTTCTTTGCTCTGACACATAGTTGTGTACGTGGGTGCTGGGGTTTGAACCCGTGTACTTGTGCATGCTGGGCAAGCACTGTAACCGCTGAGCCACCGCTCCAACCCCTGTCACTCTCTTAATCATGTCTGCTGTCTTTCAAAAATTATCAACAGAGCAACAGACGCTGAGAACAAGCTAACACCCCTAAGTCTCAGTTTAGAGTGCTGGAATTCCTAGCTTATTAATTGCTTTTGACATGGCCCAGATGTCTCTAGAGTAATTAGTAACAGAACAGGGTTAATGGAGCTGCCTTGTGGTGATGTGGATTCACTATGACTGATTGAGCACTTATAAAAATTAAACAAGTTTAATTGAGTTTAGACCCAAAAGAATAGCAGTAGACTCGCAGTCCACAGACTCTCTGCTGGTCTTTACCATATTGCCGATACTATCTGTCCGCAGTAAAGATGCAGTGCATTGTTGTGCATTTGATACACGCTGTATGGAGGTGATGTTGAGAAAGAATAGCCCTCTCCCTTGGGACAGGACTAGGGAAACCACAGAGACAGGCTAATTTAGATTTTTTCACTCTCTCATATACAAGAATCCCACAGATTCCAGGCCAGTCTGGCTCCAGGGCTCATGGCTGACGCTTCAAAGTGTCTCCATCCATTAGAAAACTAGATATTCAGAGGGGGTTGTGAGTTAAGGGATTCTACAACACTTCTTTTAAAATGTCTTCTCTTGGGGCTGGAGCAGCGGCTCTGTGGTTATGGCGTTGGCCTGGCATGAACAGGGACATGAGTTCAATCCCTAGCACCATGTACACAATGGCACGTTGGAGCAACGAAAGCCACATGAAAACTAAATAAAATTGATTCTCTCTCTCTCTCTCTCTCTCACTGTCCCTCTCTATTAAAAAAAAAAAAGTCTTCCTCTTAGCTGGGCGTGGTGGTGCACGCCTGTAATCCCAGCAACTCAGATGGCTGAGGCAGGAGGATCACAAGTTCAAAGCCAGGCTCTGCAACTTAGTGAGGCCCAGTCTCAAAATAAAAATAAAAAGGGTTGGGGATGTGGCTCAGTGGTCAAGTGCCCCTGGGTTCAATCCCTGGAACAACAACAAAACTAAAATACACAACTTAAACTGTCTACCTCTTCCTGCAGCTGTCAAATACGTGTCAGTGCACACTGTGTGAGTGGAGAGAGCAGCCTCCCTGGACACTCCACTTGGCTCTACTGGCAATTAGGGCACAGAGCCTAGAGCTGGCTCGTGGCTTCTCTCCCAGGCCTTCAACCTGTTCCTCTTTCTGTTTGTTCTACACAGTGACCTGGAAAATATTTTAAAGATAGACTGTCACATCACCTCATGCTCCTAAACTCCAAAACCTTTCCCACTGCCCAGGCAAAGGAGCTAAATCTTCATATGCCCGTACCTAGCGAACCCTGTCTCTTGGTACACTCCAAATACCCCAGAGAAGGCCACTCTTCAATGACCCAAAACAATGTCACCTCTGAGCCTTCGTCCAGGGTTTTCTTCCCTGGAATCCTCTCTCATTCTCCACAAAAGCCCTGTATGCTTCAAAAGTCAACAGAGTTCTCAGGGAGCCCCTTGTGAGGCTGCACGGAACTGCAAGTATGACTCTCAATGCACTACCCGAGCGCTCTAGTTTCTACATCTAGGTAATGCAGCTGTCCCTTGGTACCTTTGGGACATTGGTTCCAGGACCCCCTTGGATACCAAAACCCAAGATGCTCAGGTCTCTTATAAAAAATAATGTAACATTTGCTTAGAACCAAGGCACATCCTTCTGCATACTTTAAATCAACTCTAGATGGCTAGATTACCTAATGCAATGTGAATATTTTTGTAAATAGTTACATCGTGTTGTTTAGGGAATAATGATAAGGAAAAACATCTGTACTCATCTGGCACAGAAATGATGTTTCCCTCTCTGGTTGGTTGAATCACGGGTGCAGAGCCTAGGCACAGGGAGGGCTGACTGTACTGTCCCCGTCCTCATCCGCCTGTCATACAGCTGGATTCCCTTTGTCACCCAGGGCAGCGTTCTATCCACAAAACGGATGTTGGATAAAAATGTGCTACATGCATATGCAGAGGTCTGTTGTAGACAATAATCTTCCTTAAGAGAAATATGGTACCAAAGGTTTAAAAAGGCATACAAGCTTTGACTTGGAGATTCTAATACTAGAAATAAATGGGGGGGAACTTGGACATGCGTATGAAGAGACACAGAGGCTGCTGTAGATGTTCACTGTCAGGTTTTTACAACTGAGAAGGAGAAAAAGCTAGAAGGGGCCAACCTGGAAGTCTCGATCTACACCAAGCAGCGAACGCCATGATGTGGAGTACTTACTAACATGAGAACCAACGCACAACACGTCGCACCAGGTGGTACTGCGTACAGCAATATTCAATTTTTATTCAGTACACGGATGGGCAGTGGGCATCTCTCAGATCAAAGCTTACAGGGCTATTTCTCCTCTGTGATATTCTGTGAATTTAAATTTCAGGGCACTCAACTACAGGGCTGTTAACATGGCGAATGGTTCCTTTGGAGGGACATTGCTCTTTCAAACCACAACCACTCAACTGGGACAGACTAGACATTAGTAGAGTGGTTTGCAGCAGCTTCTGCTGAAGCCGGACTCTGGTGAAACTCAGCACCATGTGTGAGAACTCTTCTAGGACAAGAACAATATCTGCCACCCTAAGAGGTGAGAAGCCCAGGGTCCCTGTACCTCCTCTGCAGAGTCCCCATCAGTTTAGAGATGGGCTTATTCTTCTAGAATTTCAGGCTTTCTATTACAAGAAAGGTGAATATTCCTGTATCCTTCCCACCCCACTGCAAGGCACAACATGCTTTAGAGGTCAGTTAGAAATGATTTATAAAAACAACACACACAACCTAAACAGGCAGTTGATTGGAAATAGCTGGGATTAGTAGCAAGGTTCTCCAAAATCTCTGAATATCTGTTTATACCATAACCTCTGGTCACATCATGGTATCTAACTCAGGTGTCAACGGGCAGTGAAACGCAATTTCATTGGGCACCCGGCTTAATAACTGTGGGTGCATTCATTAACACTTCAGAAGCAAAAACATCAGAATCCTGTCAAGACACTGTTGCTAAGCTTATTCTTCCTCTGAAAGCAATTCCCACATACTCTGCAAATTATTGACTTGGGTTTTCTTTCTAAAGCAAACAGACAGGACTGAAATCAAATTTTTTATTTATTTTTTTCCTAGTGCTGGCGAATCAAACTTGGGAATCCAACCTGCACACATTAGGCAAGTGCTCTATACTGAGCTACACCCCCAGTCCCTGCCATAAATTTCAATAACTTAAAAACACAATATTTAAAACCTTGACAAAGTTGTTACAAAGGAGACCAAGCACTATTCTTTACCTCTGCAAATGTTTGATGCTGAATCTATTTGCACAGATAAATAAGGTTGAATTAGTCACACTGACACCATGGACATTTACAGATAGACATGACTGAAGGCTCTTGGCAGGTGGCTGGTGCATTATCAAATGCTTTTTGACACAAAGACACAAATTCTGCTCATGGCTGCATGTACCAAGATGCACAGAGAAACACCCACACATCCCACAAGACAGCCTCCCCAGAGAGGTACCTTCTGGCCTCAAATCAGAAAGAGTCGTTAAGAAGTCATCCCTTGAAGGGAAGGAGGGGCTGGGCGCCCCGAGGGCGTCTCCACTCACCTGTTAAGTGGTTGGCAATCCGGGCAGTGGGTTTGGGAGGCAGGGCCGGGGGCTGCTTGAGAAGGGACAGCTGCTTCACTGGGGTCTCCTCATGGTCTCCAGAGAAAGCAGCAGGTTTTTTGGGGGGCAGTAGCAGGACTGGTTTGGCTGTAGGATCTTGGGACAGGAGGACTCCAGACTCACTGGCAGAGGGACTCTCTTCAGACACTGAGGGGACAACCACATGATACACAGGAGACATTACACAAATGCAGTGCAGGGGATGGGGGTCTGCCAGGAGCACAGGACAGGGATGCAGGCTGGCTGCAAGACAGCAGAGCACCGATGGCCTCAGATCGTCATACGCATGTGCAGAGCTAAAGCAGGGACACTGAACATCTGTTAAGGTAGGGATGCGGAGGGAGGTGGAGGAAGGACGAGGAGAGGTGGGAAGGAGCAAGGGGGGAAAAGGAGGAGGAAGGACATTTCTCATCAATCACGTCACCATGTCAAACTTGGCATTTATCATAGTCTATGGTGTCACCCAGGGGACCAAGCAACAATCAACAGGACGGTGACTGCAGTAGATGAAGGATGAAGAGCCCTGCTCAACAGCAGCAGGGGAGGAAGAGAGAGTGGGTGCTGGGGCAGCCTTGGAGTAGACCCTGGCTCTTGCCCTGTGCCTGTGCTCAGGTCTGGGACGAGGGGTTCTGCAGACATCTGAAAGGCTGACCCTGAACCAGTCGTACCTGCAGGCCTTCAGCGCTGGTCCTCTGGGCTCGAGTGCTAGCACTGAGCTGCAGCCTCCC